>JADRCD010213325.1:0-13458 GCA_019843815.1 Montemys delectorum
ACACAGACATGCATCCAGGCAAAACACCAACGCACATAAAAATGAATAACTCATTTTAAAAGAAAGAGGAAGAGAAGAACCAAGTGGATGTTACAGACCTGTGTTCCCAGCACTTAGGACAGTGGCTCAGGTAGACTTCAGGTCCTAGGCAAGCCTGAGCTGTAAAGACCCTGTCTTACAACAAACATAAAGGATAGGGAAGAGCAGTTGGAGAGATCATTCACCAAGTTCTCCTGTATTTCTTTAAGGGAGTTATTCATGCTCTTCTTAAATTCCTCTATCACTATCATGAGACATGATTTTAGATCCAAATCTTGCTTTTCTGGTGTTTTGGGATATCCAGTAGTTGCTGTGGTGGGAGTACTAGGTTCTGATGAAGCCATGTAGTCTTGGTTTCTGGTGGTAAGATTCTTGTGTTTGCCTTTCACCATCTGTTGATCTCTGCTGTTAGATGTTCTTGCTGTCTATGGCTGGAGCTTGTTCCTCCTGTGTGTCTGTAAGCCTATGTCAGCACTTCTGGGAGATCAGCTCTCCTCAGGTAAGACCTGAGTCTCTGAGTTGGAGCACTCCCCGAAGGCAAGCTCTCTGCTTGCTGGGAAGGGGCAGAGAGGGCTGTGGATCTGCAGAACCTTTTCCTAGGTGAAGAAGGAGGTAGAAAGGATCTTGTGCCAGCTGCCCTGCTGCTTCCAAGGCCTGTGCCTCCTGGCTGGTCCCACCTCATCCTAGGTGAAGAGGGAGGTAGAAAAGCAAAAATTATTTTTTAAAAAGAGCCAGAAAATGTTCCAATGGCCAGTTCTGGTGAATCTTTACTCAAAAATGATGCATCACTTGAAATACCGTCCTTCTCTGTGAGCAGTGAGTGTGAGCTACCGTCCTGAGCTGGAAGAGAACCAAAGGATGCTGACAACTGTAACAACAAATGTGAAATGTAGACTGATAGGTGCAATACTTTAGAAAGAAAACATGGGCTGAAGAAAAGGTTCAGCGCTTAAGAGCATCAGCTATGCTTCCAGAGAATCCAAATTCAACTCCTAGCACCCCCATGGCAGCTTACAAGTATCTCTTAATGCCAGTCCAAGGCTATCTGACACCCTTCTGAATGACTCCAGCAGTACACACATACATGGCTTTACACAGATATACATGCAGGCAAAACTCCCATACACGCAAAATGAATAAATGAATGATAACAAATTTAAAAGAAAACACTCTGATGATATTCATTATTTCAGAAGATAAAACTGAAAATGGGTGAAAAGATCATTTAAGTTGCTTTTTAAATGTATCCTCTCTCTCTCTCTCTCTCTCTCTCTCTCTCTCTCTCTCTGTGTGTGTGTGTGTGTGTGTGTGTGTGTGTGTATGTTTCTCTGTCTTAGCTTCAAAGACTTACTGATCCAAGTAAAGGAGTTTAAACATCATTTTTTAAGATTTACTTTATAATTTTAGTCTGACTGCAAAGCAACATAATAAGCATCATGTTTCTTTCCCATCTCAAGTCATCAGTTTGAGAGTCTGAAGGGTAATTACATTTATAGAAACTTCATCTCAAGTTAGGTAGAACCTTGACTCTGAATCCGGCCCTGCTTTGACAACACAAACCAGTAAGAACTCCTTTATACTGTCTGGCCCTAATTTTCAACATGAAGAGTATAATTTAACAGGCAGGCTACTGTTTGTTCCATTACAGAGAGATTCTTGGAAATGTAATCCATTTAAATAATTGCTAATTACACAGTTTCAGTTAGACTTCCACTTTGCCCTACTGTTTTTTCAGCAACAGATTTTTAAAAGAATTATCGAGAATACTATTATCAAATCTTGTCTAAATTATTCTATCTCATTTGGGCATGAGTGTCCTTCCCATGTAATTACGTTCGAGCTCTGGAGAACTAAATAAGAGAGAAAAATAGAATAGTCTGATAAATGCATGAAATAATCCAAAATTAGCTATCCTCCAGTACAAAGTGAACATTTCAAGACAAAAAGGGACTGCCTTCTTTAATTGCAATTTATCCTTTTGTTCACGTACAATTTATCCTTTACTGTGTCAGGACCCATACTGGTTAATTTACATCTGTCATCCCTGTAGCAATCATCCTCTTCTTGCTCACTGGTGATAAACAGGCTTGGAAAAGTCAGTTAATGTGTATGCAGTTACTTCCTTACAACCACATGAGCAATAAACTCAGGTCTATTCCATGACTGCAATGATACAAAGGCAGGAGCTGGTCTAGGTGCCTGACAAATCTACATAACTGCAGAGGTGTGTGCATTTGTATGTACCCTTTTACAGGTGAGTGCATTGGAGAGAAGGTTATATAAATGGTCAACCTGGCAGGCAGAATACAGAACATTCCATCTGAACCACAGTACTAGATGATCTTGCTCATCTCTGTGTGTATGTTCATGTCTATACAAGTGCACGTAGAAGGTCAAGCTAAGGATGCTGGTCCTCAGTGGCCATCCATCTTGGGTTTTTGATGCACAGTATCTCATTGGCCAAGATCTCACTGATCACTGATTAGACTTGCCCCCAGTGGCTAGCTAGCTCCAGGTTACTACCTCTCTCTGCCTTCCCAATGCTATGAGTATAAGCATGCAGTACAAAACTGGCCTTTTCTGTATGGATTCTGAGGATTGAACTCAAGATTCTCATACTTGGAAGGCAAGCACTTTACCAAGAGCCATATCTTTAGCCTTAGGTTTTTCCCATCTTAATTGCCTGAGTGTTCTATTGCACTGGTATACTTGGAAAAGCAAGTCAAATACATATGAACGGAAAGAGTGAAATGAGTCAGAAGTGGCAGCTCTTACATTTAAAACCCTGTTGCGTTAAGAGACTTCAAACACAGCCTAATGCTTTCAGGGGAATTAATAAAGACCATCATTGTACAAAACTGAGCTATATTTCTCCCAAATTCATGTGTTAATTTAAATCCCTATGCTTGGGCTGGAGAGATGGCTCAGTGGCTAAGAGCACTGACTGCTCTTTCAGAGGTCCTGAGTTCAAATCCCAGCAACCACATGGTGGCTGACAACCATCTGTAATGAGATCTTATGCCCTCTTCTGATGGGTATGAAGACAGCTACAGTGTACTTACATATAGTAATAAATAAATCTTTAAAAGAAAAGAGTTGTATAAATCCCTATGCTCAAATATAGCTGCATTTAGAGATGGAACTTATAAGAAGATTATCCAGACAAAATAAGGTCCTGAGGATGGGGCCCTAATACTTAGTATCCTTAGCCTATGGTATGTTCAACCACAAATGATACACCACCATCCCACCCCGTTCCTTACAAGGCTCAGAGGAAGCTGTAGAGGAAGAAACAGAAAGGTTATAAAAGCTAGAGGTTGGGAAGAACCAAAGCAAAGTGGCGTCTTCTGTACATAACAGTGCATTCATGAACTCAGTTGCCTTGGTTACCTGTATAAGACCTGTATAAGGCAAGATCAAGGTAGCTTTCATTTCAGGATAGGGGTAAGGAACTCAGATCCTTAGTTTCCGAGCTGTTCACATTTGGTGGCTTCTGGGGTATGGAGAGTCATAGCTTTGAAGGATGTGTCCCCTGCTGGGTCAGTCAACACACTCCAGTGGATGGCTGCATTCTAACAGGTAAAGGAACAGCATTCATTGGATTTTACAGGCTATTAAAAAAAAAAAGACACATAATTGCAAGGAGGTGGAAATAGATCTGAGAGGAGTTCCGGGGAAGAGGGTGGTGAAAATACATTGTATGCAGGTATGAAACACAGAAGTAATAAACATATTGTATTTAGAAAAGCATCAGAGCTGCAGAGATGGCTCAGTGGTTAAAAGCACTGACTTCCAGAGATCCTGAGTTCAATTCCCAGCAACTACATGGTTGCTCACAACCATCTGTGATGTTATCTGATGCCCTCTTCTAGTGTACCTGAAGACAGTGACAGTATACACACACACACAGACACACATGCACACATGTTTATAAAATAAATAAGAAAAATCTTTTTTCATTGCATCTCTATTTCTTATTGGTTATTTTAATTATTTACATTTTAAATGTTACCCCCTTTCCCTGTTTCCCCTCACAAATCCCCTATCCTATACTCCCCCTACTGCTTCTAATCTTTTTAAAAACCATCAAGAAGAAGAAGGAGGGGAGAGGGGGAGGGGGAGGGGGAGGGGAAGAGGGAGAGGGAGAGGGAGAAGGAGAAGAAACACACCAGAGGTGGCTGGTTTGTTCTCTTTCAGCCTCTTCAAACACTGAGACCAGCTGACTATGTTGTCAGTAAGAACACAGCTATCCCTGAACTAATCATTATGACCAAAGCAATGAATAAAGGGTTTGCCTACTGACCTACCCATGGCCACAGCCTGGGATCAGTCCCTGCTGAACTGCATGCTACAAGTTGGAACTGAGGTTGTCTGCTAAAAAGAAAGGTAGAACAGCACCAGGAAAGAGGGGAAGCTACATCAGGCAAATACTACTAGAGAGTCTGCCGTGTTTCATATGCAAGTTTCACATGAGTACACCATCGTGCCAGGTGTGTACTTTCAGATGTAGAGAAAACTAGGGAGTTTTCTCAGGACACTTTCTAGGATATAGGAACTGGGAACTCTAGTTTTAGATCCCCCTTTTTTTTTTTTTGTATTCATTAAAGATACTGGCATTCAGTCTTTGCAGGGATAGAAATAGTAAAAGATTTGTTACTAGAAATAGTAAAAGATTCCTAATCCCACTTCTTTAAAATTGCACTGATTTGTTCACTTATGAGGCAGGCAGAGCCCAGTGTTGGTGCAGAGATCAGAGTAGGGTTGGCAGGAGTTGGTTCTCCTCTTCCTGTCACGTGGGTCCCAGGAATCCAAGTCAGCTCCTAAGGCTTGGCAGTAGCTGCCTGCCTTCACCCACTGTCATTTCAACAGACTGCAGCTCAACTACTTCTTTTATACTGATAAAATACTCCTACTAAGATACACATGTATACAAAAAAGTTATACGTCCCTTTCTAAATAAAAGACATCAATTAAGAGAAATAATGTTCTCTCTCAAGAAGCAAATGGTAAGCCCCACAATCTGTGGATTAGTGAAGAAACATGCAAAGAAGATAAAGTGAACCAGGCTGTGGCTCAAGGCCAACAGGACCACAAGCCTGGAATGCTTGCCTACTCGTTTATTTTTGTGAGTGAGTATGTGTAAATAAACAGTCTTTACTTCAAATGATGAGAATTTCCATGAAGAGAAGGTTGGCTATGGGTTTTACATTAGTTTGAAGATTTCCTCCATGTCCTGATCACCGCTAGATATACAAAGATAAAGGAATTGAATGAATCTCCTATGGGACAATAGTCATCAGCTTTCAGGAATGCAGTAATGTCTATGACTATAGGTGTGAACAAGGTTATGAAGTCTTAGTCTAAAAGTGGTAGGGCAGAAAATAGAAATTGCAAATTAAATAGCACTTGGAAAACATTTTGTTATTCCCTGTAAGCAACAGGGTGGGGCTTTGGATATGAACAGAAATGGAATCCATTCAAAGCATACAGCTCAACATGAGAAGCATCGTGGAACTAGACAAGTGAGCTTAGAACTTGGGTAGAAAGAGGTTCAGGGCAGAATCCAAATCACACCAGAAGCCAGATCAATGAGACCATTGCTGCTACCATGGGTATCTGGACCTAAAGTTTATTCTTAAACCCTAGATACTGTGGCCCATTCTGTACAACTCTCTTTTATATACCCTGTGCAAACAATGACATTTGAAGTAGCAACACTTTGAACTTAATTGTCATCGGGATGCTTGTCTTTAACTTCTCTTAAAAATATTCAACGTATCAATGTTCAGTAGTCTGTCCCTGACATCCCCCAGTGATTTCATGTTGGGATATTTGCCCTAGATATACCTCAGGATACTCAAGGATCTATAAATCCAGAGATGGCCACTAAAGGACTTTCCTACCCAACTCTTTCATCCATGGATGAAGCAAAGATCATACTCAAGAATAAATAAATGATTAACCACCAAAACCCAAAGCTGGAATACTAGATTAGTTAGTTTTCAAACATCAGTCTTTTTGAATAAGAAAAGAGACTGCAAGTGCACCCAAAAGGCTTAAACCCTGAGGCAAAACGAGCAGAATGGAGACTAATGTGTTAAAATTTCCTTCCGTTCTTTTGGGTACCCACATACAAGCCCAGGATGGAACAGAGCTGGCTTCTGCGTGTATTTCCTAAGGAAATCACTGGAGAGTTTGAGCTGACCACAAACCTAATATGCATGCTAAATGACAGCAAAATGAACTCTGCTCTTAGGTTACATCTGGGCCTGGTGTTCAGAGAAAAGAAGACATAACTGTATTCTACTGTGAGGAGGGGGAAATCTTAAAAGCGTGGAATTCCAGCTAAGCATGAGCTGTATTCCTCTAGGAGATAAAACATGAGCAAATGGCTAGAAACTCCATGAATATGGATTTTGTTGAAGTTTGCAAAAGATCTTTCCTACATCTGTAGGTTTCCAATAGTTTAATGAGGTAGTGATTTACTGCTGGAAGTAATCAAGGAGAAATTGACAGTTTTCTTGTTACTCGCTAATGGGTGAGAGATCCTTAAATAGCTTAAAATTTCTTGATGTTCTTTTGCATTTTAAATTTTTATTTTTTTAATAAGAAAATAGACCTACAGAGTGAAGAAAGAATATTCATAGCGTTGAGAGTGTAAGACGTTCAAGGTACTTTAGCTGACCTTAGTCAGAAGCCATGGGAAATGGAGAACAGAATAGCCCCACTGCGCAGTTCGAAGCAGGATAAAGAGAGACAAAGACAAGGTTATTTTAGAATTATATCCCTTCCTGTGTAAGTACAGGATGAGGTAGATCTGACACAGGAGGCTATTTCCTATGAAAATAACTTGAGGGTTTCAGTTAATGACAAACCCAATCTGCCTGTTCTAGAATAGCATGCATTATACAAAGTTATTATAAAAATTACTTTATTCCTGCCTCTTCCTTGAGTGCTGCTCAGTGGGGCTATCCCTTTCCTTCTTGGTTGAAACTTGGCCCAGCCTCCGACTTCACTCTGTACCCTGTCATGATCGTCCACAGTGGCTTTCAATTGCAAGGGCTATCTAATTCATCACCGAAGCATCTGTTAATTGTCCTCCCGTCAAAAGTCTGACCTTGATCGAGACTGAAAATGCTTTCTCCTTCCTAGTGTCTGGATACTGTCTTCGTATTTTTCAAGGGAAACAGTAATTGAAAAGAACAAAACAAAACAAGAAAGAGCAATAGGTGCAGAGATAAGGTTTTCTCTCACAAATTCTTCTGGAAGACAGCAGCGGGTTTGGCGGAGAGGAAGAACTCAGGAGAGGAGTGGGAGCCGTCGCTGCTCTCCCATGGGAACCTTCTGATTATTGAAAACTGCTGGTTGCCCGGAAGGCCTTGGTTTTGGCTTCCCTCTTTCTGAGTTGATTATGCACCTCCTCGCCCACTTAGGCCGTTCTAGAGATTGAATCCGGAACCTCACACACGCTATGCGACCACTCTGCCATGGACCTACAACTCTATCCAGTCCCTGGAAACTTGTGTTCCCTATTTTTCTCTGTATGCCACGTACTTGTACAGGATCTCTTTAGTAAACAATCCCAACTCGCGTATGATGGTACCTGGAATTTAAACAATCCCAACTCGCGTGTGATGGTACCTGGAATTCCAACTTGGGAGGTTGAGGGAAGAGGATGAGAAGATTAAACTCAACCCTGACTACGAGGAAAATTCAAAGCCAGCCAGGGCTACTTATGGTTATATTTCAGAGACAGAGGCAGAGGGAGAGACAGAGACAGAAATAGAGAAACTGAGAGAGACAGAGAATGAGGGGCTGCAGAGACAAAGAGAGGGAGATGGAGAGGGAGAGGGAGTGAGAGAAACAATAACAACAGCAACAACAACAAACAGGTGGATAGTTGATATGTTTCCTGTGTAGCCCTAGGGCCTAGGCATATCAAATGTGGTTGTCCCTCTCCAGGGATAGATAAGCTCTTCTATCAGCAGCTGCCTTTTTTTTCCCCTTAGGCATGTTTAAAGCAATCATCTCAACCTAGGAACACCAGGCCTGTTGGGGGAAAATATTAAAAATGAATCCACCTTGCAAACTCTCATTCCCGCTGGACTATGTTCTAGTGCCAGTACCATCCGGCCACAACACTATGTCCCAGCAGGCTCTTGCTATTTTCTTCCAGCTAGCAGCAATGTCTAGCTCACATGCAACACTTAACAGACACCCACAATCATTCATCTAGCGCCTACTACCTGGTAAAGCATGACTCTTAAGGCTTAATTATCTAATCAGGTTTATATAATAATAAGATCACAATTTACAAGATGCCAATACAATAATTTCAGAGCCCAATGATAAAGACAATGTTTTAACCCAATTATCCTACCTTTGTAAAAACCTTGACTTGGTTGTTATAACCTCAAGGGGTCTGAATGGTCACCTTCCTCTGCCTCCAGGATGATAATTCCCCGCCCCTTCCTGCTCTCTGCCCTTTTACTTCCTCAACTTCTAACTCCATCTCTCTATTTCTGTCCAATCAAAGGCCTACCACTGCCCTAATGTGATTGGACAAAGAAAATGCTGCAACACAGGCCCACTCTGAATAGTGGTCTCAATCTAGTCTCCTCAGTCACTTCATCTAATATCAGAGGCAACACCTCCATATCCCACCTCAAAGGACAGCAAGGGCACAGTTGTCACCTGAGAGTTCTTAAACACCCTCCCCAAATCCTGATTCCAATTAGGATTTTAGGACCATTCTCTAGGCCCAGTTAAAACTGCCTTTTAGATTTGCTTTTGGGGCCAGACCACACCTACAGGTCTGTAGTAGAACACACCTACAAATCCAAAACCGTGGCAAGCTGAAGCAGGAGGATTGCTACAAGTTTGAGGCCAGCTTGGGCAACGGAGCGAGACCCTTTCTCCAAGAACAAAAAAGCAGGGGTTCAAAAGATTTCTCAGCACTTAAGAGCTCCTCCTGCTCTTGTAGAGGAAATCCATCAACCCAGTTCCCACTACCCAAGAAGGGGGCAGTTCAAAACTGCCTGTAACTCTAGCTCCAGGAGAATAGATTTCCTCTTCTGGCCAAAGGCACCTGTACTCTTTGGATGTATCCTCATACAAACTCACCATTAAAATTATTTAGCTTTAAATCATCAAACAAAGTATACTTTGTAGTATACGCTATCTTATATTTATCTTATCTTGGTCAAAAATTCCAACTTAAACATCTTTATTATATTCATTTCATCTCTCTATTCTCCTCTCCCCTCGAAAGAAAAAAACCCATCTTGGTAGCTCTGTATAGCTACATTTTATAGATATGGAAACAGAGCCACAAAGAACTAAATAATTTGCTCAAACTATGATTGCTAATCTTCATTGTCAACTTGACACATCTGGAAAAAAAAACCTCAATTGAGAAATTGACTCCATCATACTGGCCTGTGGGTGGAGATATTTTCTCCATTTCTAATTGATGGAGGAGGGCTCAGCCCACTGTGGGTGGTACCATCCTTAGGCCCAGTGGGTCTGGGATGTTTAAGAGAGTAACTGAATCTGAGCCTGGGAGCAAGCCAGTAAGCAGATGTGGGTCCAACATGGTTCATGCCTCAGCTCCAGCTTGAGTTCCTACCCTGACTTATCTCCATAACGGACTGAGATCGGGACATATCAGTCAAGTAATCCCTTTCCTTCTCAGTTTGCCTTAGGTCATGACAGGAAGGCAAACTAAAACAATGTTCTTACAGCTTGTAACTTGTGAGCTGGGCTATAACTCCAGAATCTGTTTTTGGTGCAAGTTTGGCTTCGTTGAGGTCAACAGAGAGCAGAGACAAATGGTGTGTGTAATTTTCACTGGAAGCCAGAGGTGGGTGAGTAGGTAGGATTGCTGCTGTGCGGCTGAAGCTGGGTATAGAGTTCCCAACATTGTGTTTTAGTCAATGTCAACTTTGTAGGTATATCATGTGAGCAGAAATACAATTCCAGTGCTTGTGTGCTTCTGTCCTTTATAGTTGGAAAGCAGATTGCAGTTAGCATTTGTTGAGCACATACTACATTCCATGCAGGGTTCTGAGCACTTTTTTTTTTTTTTCAAATGTTCCCATGGCCATTTTCTCCCTTTACTGATGAAGAAAAAGGAGCCTAAGCAAAAACCTTGGGAAAAATCACACACACACACACACACACACACACAGACTTGACCAGCCTTACTCTGTCATTTGCTATCACCCAGAGTGTTAGGCCAGTGGAGTTATTCCTTAGGGCCATGTTTTCTTCTCCTCTATAAAACGGTAAGAATCACAATTCTATCTGCTTTGCAAGACTGTTGCGAGGGTCAAATAAGACAGCAGATGGAGAAGAATTTTTAAAATTCACAAAGGACTTTCTCTACATCCAAATAATCATGGTGTCTATGCTATCTCTGAAATGAGCAGGCCAGTTAAGATGTCTGTAATTCACACAGCTGTAAGTATACCCTCAGCTGAGAGGCAGGACAGGACTCCAAGCAGACTGTCCGAGGGAGGGAGAGCTGCTCACATGCTCTGTGTGTGGAGGGAGGTAGCTCCTAAAATCATTTGACAGAAGGAAAGCAGGTTTAGTTTTTGTTGTTGTTCTTGTTGTTTTGTTTTTAAAGAAAGAAACTAGAAAAATAGTTTCAGCATTGCTGAGACAGGGCGAAAGTAGGAGACCTTGGGGAAAGTTTGTTGCTCTCGAGAACTATCAGGCTTGAAAATGAGAGCCAGGTGGAGAGAAAGCCTGTGTTCACAATAAGGGAGCAGAGAGAGTGAAGAGATACAAACAGACATTCAGGGGACTCGAGCAGCAGGATACAGAAAAACATATTTGAAAATCTTCCCCAGCCTGACCAGAGATGTTTAAGATTCTACATGTTTGCAAATCATAACTCCTTCATTCCACAGTCCAGGAGAGAAAGATGAAAACTTGCTTTTCTCTAGCAAGACATAACAAAGGCAGAGCTGATGTAATTAATGAAAAAAAGATGGCCATTTGGAGGCTCGGAACAAGAGAATGGAATGGAAAGGCAAGTCTGAGTTTAGAGACAATTCATTTATCTCTTGCACTTTCTCTGCAAACCATACTCTGCTAATATTCCTTCTCCAGAGCAAATATCAAACCAATAGGTATGGAATACAAACATGAGCACTATGATATAAGCTAAGGGCTCCTGGAGTCATTCCTTGAATATCAATTAGCATAACCATCCAACATGAAGACTGCTACAATTGAATACTTCAACTTAATGGATCTATTTTCAAATTCCCTTTAATGGCCCTTCTGTGACCATAAGATCTACTTTTCCAGACATCCTAAGTAGAAACCATTATGGACAATATATGGAGAATCCCCAAAGGATGGCATATGGAGAGGAGAGTGTGGGTTGCCAAATTTAGCAGCTTGGGAGAGAGCGTTTTTGAATTAAACTTGAAATCTGTGGGGGATTACAGTCTATTTATGACTGGCAAAAAACATCTTCCCAATTCTAAAAGATAAATCCCAGTGATATACATTTGGATTCCACAAGGTTTTTTCAAAAAAAAAAAATACTACGAGAAAAACAATCTTCAGAAAAAGTTGAAGTTCTATAACATTTTGAAGTTATGGGAAGTCATATTATTCTGCCAATGCTTCTACTATTAAATGGGAAATACTGGAAGAGTCATACCTGCTTGGAATTGAGGGAGCTCAAACCGGAAGTCTCAACCCTGGACATTAGGATAAATCTTTGAAAAATCTTGAAGAAAGTGGAGATTGGGCAGAACATGGAGACTGGGGAGTAGAGGAGAATGGAACGTGTATATCATCAGGTTGTTCTTTGGGTAAGTAAGAGTACTTTGAATTCTAATTTTAAAATTAGCTTTAGTTTTATTCTGTTCTATTTTCATTTTAAAAGATATTTTTCTTTGGCTGCATGTTTTTTAGTGTGTGTGTGTGTGTGTGTGTGTGTGTGTGTGTGTGGTATATAGTTTTGTGTATGTGTATGCATCCATGCATGTGACTGCATATGTATGTGTGTCTATGGGAAGGCCACAGGTTGAAATCTATTATTTTCTTTTTTTTTTCGTTTGTTTTTTTATTAGATATTTTCTTTATTTACATTTCAAATGTTATGCCCTTTCCTGGTTTTCCTCTCCAAAAACGCCCTATCCCCTCCCTCTCTCCCTGCTCACCTACCTACTCCTGCTTCCTGGCCTTGGCATTCCCCTATACTGGGGCATAGAGTCTCCACAGGACCAAGGGCCTCTCCTCCCATTGATGCCCGACAAGGCCATCCTCTGCTACATATGAAGCTGGAGTCATGAGTCTCTCTGTGTGTACTCTTTGGTTGGTAGTTTAGTCTCTTGGAGCTCTAGGGGGCACTGGTTAGTTCATATTGTTGTTCCTCCTATGGAACTGCAAGCTCCTTCAGCTCCTTGGATAGCTCAGTTGTTAAGAGCACTGACTGCTCTTCCACAGGTCCTGAGTTCAATTCCCAGCAACCACGTGATGACTCACAATCATCTGTAATGGGATCTGATACCCTCTTCTGGTCTGCTTAAAAGTAATGACAATGTACTCATATACATGAAATTAATAAAGAAATCAATTATTTTCCATCTCTTGCTACAGGATCTCTCCCTGAACCCAGACCTTACCATTGATTAGACAGGCTGGCTAGCAAACTTCATGGATAAGCCAGTTTAATCTCCAGTGCCCAAGCTTTAGAGTTATAAAGTGCTCAGTGTGGAGTTCTCAATGTGCATTGCTACATCCAGCATTTCCATGGGTGCTGGTGGATCCTAACTCAAGTTCTTTTGCTTGTAGAGCAATTGTTTTACAAACTGAACCATTTCCGAAGCCCCTGTGATTGACAGTACAAGCAGTATAAATTATAGGCTCTAAAATGTAATACACTTAGCTTCATTTATCTTGATATTCTAATTGCACTGCCGAACAGTAAAAATATGACCAACAAGAGCCAGTCTATAGAAATCTCTGACTTACTGTGTGCTGTTACTATATGCTATTTTTTTTTTTTACTCTGAATGACTATTAAAATAATTTAAAAGCTTTCCCTCTCTAACTAAAAGGCAAATACCTTGTAACCTGGAACAAAACAAATTTTTAGTGAATATTTACTTCAGACTGGTGTTTTATTTTGTGCTAAGATAATAGATTATTTGGAATAAAGTAATTTTTCACTCTAGCTTCAAGGACTTGGTAAAGCTAGGGTTTTATCTATTTCTGACCAATTTTGTCACAAGCATTGTGAAACATTAGTGAACCTTCTAATTTGCATATGCAGAATTCCAGCTATCCAATCCTCTCTTTAAAGTTTTCATAAGATGATGGTGGTACACGCCTTTAATCCCAGCACTTGGGAGGCAGAGGCAGGAGGATTTCTGAGTTTCAGGCCAGCCTGGT
>JADRCD010213325.1:13858-34603 GCA_019843815.1 Montemys delectorum
TTTTTTTGTGTTGACTGGCATTGCCTTCTGATAAGTACCTCTTAGAGAGATGTGAGTGGAACCTGAAGAAATTTTGTAGTTTAGGAATTTTAGCATTTTTTAAAGACATATGGCCTATGGTAGAAAAAGAACTTATTTATGATGATCAAATGATTTTTCAATGAAAAACATGTAGAGTCATCTTTTCTCCATCTGGTAATTTGAAAACCCACATTTAGGACACCTGCATTTAACTACACTCTGTCCTTTTGCCTATCCATTTGGACATTAGTATTAGCTGCTCCAACACTTTAAATTCTCTAAGTTAGGCTTAGTGGCTCACACCTATAATCTTCAGCACTCAGAAGTCGGAGGCAGGAGGATTTCCATGGGTTCAAGGCCATCCTGGGCCACTGAAGCGGGCCTTCACTCAACAAGTCAAAGCAAAACATGGACTGGATAAGTATTCTCTTGGCAAGAGTAGCAGACAACTTTCTGGAACATTTGGTTCTAAGGGCACTGAAAGTGTGTCTTTAGTTCCTTGATGAATAGTTTTGCTCCTTATCTTGTTACCCTGAAAGTCAGTGTGTGCTTCAGTTCTGTCTACCCGAACTCAGCGTAAAATTTTAAACCAAGTAATCAGCATACGGAAAGGTATATTTCATCACGGCCAGTCCTGTCAGCAATGCCCTTAGTCCCAGGCTGTCTGTATGCTGCGGCAGGATAATCCCAGTAGTTCCAGGCCTATGCTTGAGGAGTGGTTCAGTTAATAAAACATCACCTTACAGGCCTGAGGACCTTCTTTCAATCTCTATAACACACTTAACACTACCAGGGTATGATGGTGCCGTTGTGTGTTAGGCAGGCCTCTACACACACACACACACACACACACACACACACACACACACACACTTACCTAGGCTACAGAACAAAGAGGGCTTGAGTATGTAGCTCAGTAGACTCTTCGTCTAGCATTTGAAGGACCTTGGTTTAATCCCCAATACTAGAAAAGTTTTTACTTTTTTTCCATTTTATGATAAATCAATTCCAATCCTGGAAAGCTAGGCTACAAAATATTCTGAAGAGACTCCCTCTTACTGTTCACTTATGGAATGCTTGCTTTTTTTTTTTTTTTTTTTTTAGTTTTTTTTTTTTTTTACAAGCCACCATTTGTACAATAAATAAAAATCCATCAAGCTTGGCTTCCTAAGGTAAAAATACTTGCAGTGAGATCTATCTTTGTTCTTATTTGCAGGGCAGGAAGGCCATTCTATCACCCTAGGTGTGTGTTATGCAGAAGTGCTCAAGAGCAGTCATCTTACCAAACCACAGTTCCGACTATTGCATTTGATATTTGGAATACATGTGTTATGAACTCTATAGCAAATTTGCATTTTTGTCCTAAAAAAAAAAAGCTAAGTTAATGCAGATGGGAGTGAGATCAAAAATGCATTTCTTGAACTAAAGGGATTATTGAATGTAGAACTTAAAACTGCATTAAAACCAGCAAGGGCTCTTACTTCTCCTTAGCACTTACTTTTTAGTTCTTCCTATGCAGGGTAGAAAAGAAATTGCTGCTTCAAATCACTTTGGCTATACCTCTTCTAACCAGTAGAGGGCGTCATCTACCACAGTCTAACATTTCACAGAAGGAAAAAACAAGAAAAGAAAAGAAAATCCCCAAAGACCCTGAACATTTGTTTGATTGGTTAATAAAATGCACAAAAGGGTCAGAAGTTTTCAATATGAAGCTTTCCTCTTGGAAGCTTTGCATAATTGAACCAATATTCAAGTCATAGAAAAAAAGCATAAATAAAAATAATGAATACAAGATGTTGGTGTACTAGAACTTCAAAAACCAGAATTTCTTAGAAATGGCATAAAAATTCTTCTAGTTGACTTAGTTAATACAAATCCTTCTTTATGTCAAAATGTTGGAAAGTGGACCTCAGAATGTTATCAGATCCCAACACAGTAACATTTGTGTTTGTAAAATGGCTTTGTGGTCTCTTCATACCACTACATGTTTGGAGCTCTTAAAAAAGTCTCAAATGTTTGTTTTTGCCCTGATTTACTCTGAGCCTTATGCTCTGTGTTGTAACTTTTTAAAACTGCATTAGTTTTTAACTACACAGGGAGAGGTGAGTCAGCATATGGCTAATGTGGTTTGTGGCTACCACAGTTTACAAAGCACAGTGAAGCTTTGGAACATAATGATTGCTGTCCACTTTCCCCAGAGGAAGTTTAAAGTTAAATCAATTTTCTCTAGAACACAACTTAACAAGAAAAAAAAATGGAAGTATATTTTGGTAGAATCTGTACCTTCTTTTTTTAAAAAAAAAAAATGGAAAATTCGTCCTTTGCAAATGGCAATAATTTTATGCTTGGTAATTCTAGAAAGACCACCTTTTAATTCTTAAGTTTTAAATTTTTTGAAATAGATGATATTGCTATTGTCGACACAGTATTTCATTGGTGCAGTGCTTTTGAATGTGATAAATATAAAACTAATGAAAAGCTCTTGGAGGAGTTGCGCTGACTTTCTGTGTAGCCCAGGCTAGCCTCTAACGCATGTTTGTTTTCTGCCTAAATCTCCTGAATGCCAAGATATCTGGTATGTGCCTTATCCAGTGTTTTGACAAGACTGCCTTTAGAGGTCATGCACTACTCTCAAACTGTGAATAATGCCTGGCAGATGATGGCTGACAGATAACTCTCTGTGTACATTTAGGGACCCAGCTTCTCCTTAGCTTATGTCCCTATCTCCTCTGTTTGTTGTACTTTGCCCCACGCAATGAGAGAGAGAGAGAGAAAAAAAGAGAGAACACACCTCCCATGGAACTGCCTTTTCCTTGAGATGGAGATGGCACTTTTACTTATGCTTAGCCATTGGAGAGAAACCTGCCATGGGTCACATAAATTCTGGGAAAAAAAAGAGAGACAGACTGTAAAGCATGATCTTTTGCCCTGTCCTGGCAACAATATATCTACCTGCCTATATCTTTCTAACCATATATAAAATAGGCACATTGTTTCAAGACGGGTATAACGGAGTAGTAAACAATAAATCCATTCACCTAAAACTCCAGAATCTCTTGGTGATGTCCAATCTGGGTATTTCCTCTGTCCTACATCAGTATCCCAAATCTTCACCATGTCTTCTCACATCCTCTGCTCTGTAACTTTATAGTATCCATTCACGGTGAAAACAAATGTTGATCTCCCAGCCTTTGACCCCAGGCTTAGCCACGTGGCTTCCTTTCATCACTGATAATGCTTGCACACATGGTATATACCGAAACTCACTCTGCATCCTTACCATGAGAAGATGCTCATCCAGAGTCTACAGAAAGTTAGGAGATACGAAGCAGTGTTGCTTGTTTCAGCCAAGGCATCTTAAACTAGTTGACAATTAGCTAACCTCAAGATATACGAGTAAACTAAGCCAAGACAGAGTCTCCTGGCTAGCCCCCAGCTGACTCGAGACGCACGAGCAATAAAATGCTTAATGTCCTATGACACTCTGGTTTTGTAATTGTTCATTATGCAGCCTTATCTGGGTCATAGACCACTGAAACCATTACCAAATGAAACTATTGATTCTGAGAATCGTTCTGAGTTTTGTTTTGTCTAACGTCAGTATGCTATTTAATTCTTTACATTCCCAAATTAGAATTCAAAGTTTTATTAAGTTAATATAGACAAAACGTAGCCAGAAGAAAATGCTTTAAATATTGTGAAATATAAACATGAATTGGGGGTGCTAGAGAGAAGGTTCAGTGTTTAGAACATATAAGTGTTCTTCCAGAAGACCTGGGTTCAATTCCCAGCACCTACCTGGTAGGTTCAACCAACCTAATAAGCATGCATGTGATATATACACACGTGCATGCAGGCAAAACACTCACCAATATAAAACACAATTTAAAGATTAAAATAAGAATGAGGTTTTTTTTATGATATTATGGTGACTTTATCTTCCAGATTAGTTCAGATATAATTTCATTTGAGTTTTTCATAATAAGGAATAGACATAAAATATTAAGTCTTTCTTTCTGACTACTAAATCTCAATAATTGAATTACTTACTGCAATTATGAATGATTCATAACAGGAGATCAAGCACACTATAGTCAACATACCCTGACCCAGGATATGTTCCATTGTTGAAAAGCCCTTTTAAGAGTTGAGAACATAGCAATTCCCCATATGTATTCTGTGACAAACATGCAAACAACATTCGCCCTCATTCCTGGTACTTTCAAATATAAACTTTAACAGAAGTCACTAATTCCAGTTTATGAATATTCCCTCTAGTGAAATGCTTGTTTTCTACCCTAAGGGGCTTTTAGAGTGACCTATAAAAAGAAGTGAAACATCAAAACTTTGACCTATTAAAAAAGTTTCTTTTTTATTTCTTTTTTGTAACTCTTTTAAATTTAAAATTTATTTATTTTAAGTATATGAGTGCTCTATCTGCATGTATACCTGCATGCCAGAAGGTAGCATTAGATCACACTATAGATGGTCATGAGCCACCACATGGTTGTTGGGAATTGAACTCAGGACCTTGGGAAGAGCAGACCAGACAGTGTGCTCTTAACTGCTGAGCTATTTCTCCAGCCTCTTATCTTTATTTATTTGGTTTTTTTTTTGTTTTTTTTTTTTTTCGAGACAGGGTTTCTCTGTGTAGCCCTGGCTGTCCAGGAACTCACTCTGTAGACCAGGCTGGCCTCGAAATCCGCCTGTCTCTGCTTCCCAAGTGCTGAGATTAAAGGCGTGTGTCATCAGGCCAGGCTTATTTCTTAACTAAATAGAATTATATCATTTCCTCCCTTTCCTTTTATCCAACCCCTTCCATGTGCCATTGCAACTACCCCACAAATCTATAGCCTCTTTCTCTTTATTATTGCTACACAATAAAAATGCATACATATGCAAATACAGCCTGCTGAATCCATTATTGATTGATTATGCATATATGATTTCAGGGCTGACCACTTGGTCCTGGATAATCAATTACTGGATTCATCGCTGGGGAAGACAGCTTCTCCTTTCTCACATTCCTTAGTGCCCTCCCTCATTCTACCTTTACCCCCACCCCATGAGATTTCCCCCTTCCACATTAGCAAATCTACTGGCATTATCCTTGCTCAGGTCTTGTTTAGGGAGACATTGTGTTCTTTTTTTCATTGTTTTCGATTTATTTATTTTAGATGTATGAGCGTTTGCCCGTATGTATATACACATGTATAAACATGTACTACTGGTATCTGCGGCAGTCAGTAGAGGATGTCAGATACCCTGGACCTGTAGTTATTCATGGTTATGAGCTGCCGCAAGGGTGCTGGGAACCACACTGGGCTCCTCTACAAGAATATTAGCAATGGCATCTTTGGAGGGTCCTTGACTCATAATATCATGTGAGGGTCTTGTTTTCTTTAGCTTGTCTTTTCTTTCCTGTTCTTTTTGTTTATTTGTTTTGTTTTGTTTTTGTTTTTTTAGTTTTATCTTATTTTTATTACTTTATTTTATCTTATTTTATTTTATTTATACGTGTTCTCCCTCTTTACCCTACAGGTCCTTTGTGTGTATGTGATGGGTTCCAGTTTTGTTTTTTATGAGATTCCAGCGTGTCTCTGCATGTGCATCTGTTTCTTGTGCCTTTCCTTAGGTTCTTTTCCTTATTTGTTTGTTTTATCCTGTTCTGATTTGTTATTTTTGCTTTATCTTATTGTATTATACTTCTATATTATATATAAAATTATAATATATAAAAATATAAATATAATATATAAATATTTTATTAGTAATAAAATATTATCACAAAAAGTTGTTTGTTTGCTAATGAGAGACAGAAAGGGGCATATCAGGATGAGAAGAAAAATGGGGAGAAACTGGGGAAAGTAGAGGGAGAAAAAACTATAATTGGGATATCGGGATACATTATATGAGGGAAAAAAATCTTAAATTAAAATAAAAAAAGAGAACCCTCTCCCCTTCTGCAGCATCTCTCCCACCCTAACTCGAGTTCCTCATCTTAGGACTATGGGTGTGGTCCACTGAAAACTCTTGTTATGGTGGCCCACTCATTGGAGCACGCTTAGCATCTCCTTATTCTGTACCCACTAAATTTCTGGAATATTTTTTTGCAGCTATGACAAGCAAAAAAAAAAAAATCTCTTCAGATATTGTCAAATGTTACCTCTTGTATAATATTGTGTATACATTACAAGCTACCAGGATTTTCCATAGGCTTCTGATTTTCACAATACAAGAACTGTAGCCTAAGGGATGAGTTTTGGTAACCATTGCCTTTATTAAGGAAATAAGCTATACCCAAAGAACTGTGAAAGCCAGGGAGCTAATGCTAGTTCCCTCGTAAGATCATTTTATTTCCTTTGCATATGATCCCTTTACTCCGCAAGTGCAATTACAGGATTTGGAATAGTGCTTGCAGCCTCAATTCTGGTTCTGGGTCCAAGAAATGACTTACTAGCCTGAACTTGAAGTGAGTACAGAACCCTCATCCTACCTTGGTAATGCCTCAACCATTTTTACTCTGGCTTCTCTTCTTGGCCTCTATAACTTACTCATAACACTGTGCCTGTTTGCCACTATCCCCTAGGCCAGCTCCCAGTGACATGTTTTTTCTTCATCTGTCTTTAGCTTTCAATTGGTACCAAGACTGATTTCTTTGACTTAGTCTAGATTTTATCTTCTTGTGCTCTTTTTATTTTAAGTGTTCTTTAAGGCATGCTTTGCTGGTCCCCTGTTTTAGCATTTTAAGCACCTGAGGCGAAGCCTCTTCCATGCAGGAGCTCCTCTTCAGCCCCCAGGAGGGATAGCTCTTTATTAACTTTATGACTTCTCACCCAAATCCCTACTCAGGCATTCGTGAGTCATATTTATACCTTAAAAACAACCAGGTTTTCCTTGGGAGTTTTTATTGTTGCTTTTAAAGTAAATAAGTGTTGTGCTTCTCAGCACCCAGATATCTTATCCACTCTTCTTAGTAAAGTCTAGTATCACTGAGGTTTATTTTGTGACTTCTATCCTTCTTGGTAATAGGAAATGAACAAAAGAAAATAGCCATTATCGAAACATGGATTAATAATATCAGTCCTTTTGGAATGCTATTTTATGAATCTAATACAGAAGATTATTTGATAAGAATGCCAAACTAAAATGAGAAGCTCATAATTAAAAAGCTTTCTTCATTCTGTTCAAAGAGGAAACTGTCACCTATGCGTATTCAGGAAATTGACTTCTTTCATTACAGCCTATCAAGAATATAATCTATTTTTTAAAGCAATTATGTATTAACCTGTTATACAATTTTAATGTACTTTGGGATAAAAAGAGTAAGGAGAAAAAACCAGAAATCCATAGTATACTGAAAATGGTTAGATTTTTAAAATTCTTTTTATTTGCTTCAAGAGCAGTTATCCAATTGCTTTTAAATTGTTTTCATTAGCTCAGTGGAAGTCCACTTGCCTAACATGTGCAAAGTGCTAGGTTTGAGAGCAAGCACAGTTTAAAAAAAATGTTGATTTATTTAGAAAAAATGTAAAAGTATAAAATTTAGAAACAAAAAAGACTCAAAATCTCCATTGATACAAATAAAACCAGCAAAATAACCCAAATGAGACTTCAATTTAATTTTGCCATGATTACAGATGTAGTGCAACTTCTCTGAAGATCTACAAAAGGACAGTTGAAGATTGAGAAAGATGTGTTAGGCATAGAGCACCTACTTTTAATCTCAGCACTCAGCACATGGAGACAAGAGGATGACTACAAGTTACAGAGCATCTTGGTTTACATAGAAAATTTCAGGCCAGCCAGAAAAATAGAAAACACAAATGAGAATATCTCATCCCTAAAAATGAAGCATAGCTGTCTAAATTAGTATGAAGCTCTAAATGATCCATTCCCTCCAATATAATTATCACCTGAAACAATTAAAGTATGAATTCACAGCTCTGATTTCAAGTTACTTATTTCACACGGTTACTAATTTCAGTTACTTATGAGATTGAGAAAATATTTGGGAGAGTCCATCCATCCTAACAGTAGATACATAACAAGACTAGAATTCACATCAAGTCCCCACTTGTGCTTCCATAATGCCAGGATTATGAGCATTCCTCACCGTACTTGACATTGAAGGCCTTTTTAAGACTTTGGTTGAGATTGTGGAACTTGGTCCTTTGAATAAAATAGCTATCATCTTCTATATCTTAAGATGTAAACAGCATCTTAGCTGTGTGCACTTGCAGAGCTCCATCAGGACAGAGCTTGTGAGATGCTGGATGCTCATTTATAGAAGGGAAGAATAGCCCGGGTCATTAGAACCTCATCTGAGCGTTCAGTCACTCCTGCCAGCCATTTGTATGTAGTTTTGCTCTAATTGCATCGGGGTCTCTGGAAGTACAGCATATATGAACTGGAGGAGATTATTTAAGACGGCTTACTTCTGTTTAGCTATGGGGATAACATTATCCATGCTGAACGAAGGCTTTCCAGTGTGGCTGCTTTGTAGTTAATCCGTACTCCTACCAGTCAACCCCATTTGGTTTATAAGCAAGCCCCAAACACTAATTGGTTCCCCAAAGTAAACATTTGGTGGAGTACTTTGGTTTGTTGTTAGAATCTGTAATGCGGATGTAGATCCATTTTCCCAGCTCTAGAATGTATCATTGAGATACATGTACTTAGAAGTTGGCAGGATTCCTACATTGGTTTACTGACCTGTGAAGTGTGGGCTATCATGGTTGGAAAGGACAAATGGGAGCCAGTGGGGTTTCCCCTACCATGAGAAATAGGAAGTCAAGACCAATATCAAAGCCCTGAAGGAATTGCAGAAATTAGTGCCACCATCAAAGACTTGAAAGAAGCAGGGCTAAAAATTTTGAGACAGGTGGGTGGTCCCATTCCTCAAGGTAGTTATATATGATTGGGCATAATTTTGACCTGGTTATTGTTTTAATTTGCAAATTAAATATGCCATGAGGCAATACGTAGGCTCATTACGGGAAAGCACTAGCTATGTCTATGAAATACCATGCACAGAAGACAGCATTTCACAGTCCTTCTCCATGGCTTCTAGCCCTTACATTCTTTCTGCCCCCTCTTCTGCCATCATGTCAGATGTAGGTCTGAGCACTCAACCATCACTTGCTCTCAACACCTTGAGCAGTCATGCATTGCTTTCACTACTGTTCATTTGCAAGGGGGCTTCTCTGATGAAAACCAAGAGTAACATTTGCCTATGAGTATAAACATAAGTATTAAGAAAGCAGTTTGGCACCATGACAATTTAACTAAGCAGAATTAAGTTTGCCCCAAAGGCCTACAACGTCCTCAGCCATCAGTTTATGACTGACATATGTATATTTACAGTATATGAATTTCTTTCTGTGAAGGAAAATCAGTTACACCCATAACAATAGTCCTGTGATTGTACCAGTGGATTCATCTTGTGAGGTAGTCTAGTGTTATGGATTGGACAGCTCACAAATGAAAAAGACTGTTGATGCTTTTCTCCTGAAGTAGCCTGTGGAACATTATGAAAGCTAGCCAACAGGGAGAAGCTTCTACCTCAGTTCCACCATGATCTGTCCATATTTTGCAAATAAAGTATGCTGTGTCTTCAGCAACAGGGTTTTGTACTATCTGCTTCTGATTATAAAATGTAGGTTGGCAAGAACCTATATTGTCTTGGGAGATCCAGAAGCCTCCATGACTAGCAGTTCAGAAGGAACTATCTCACATCTGGCACTAGGACTTTTGGTTACTAACCCTTGACTTTCAAGAACACCATTATTGAGCAAAGAATATTTTGCTTATGGTTAGACATTTTAAAGAAACTCAGTGAGTTTTCGTAATTTATGTGGAGAAAACCAGTCATGAGTGGCATTTATAAAACATGTATGGAACATTTAAGTTCTCACACATACACATACATGTACATAATATTATCATATCTTAAATATATATGGGAACAGCAAATAATCTCTTGTGCAAATATAGTTACTACCAAATCTGACAACTAGAGATTGACTCCCAGGACCCACATAGAAGGAGAGAACCAGCACTCCAGCTTTTAAAAGTTATGCTCTGAATTCCATATATATCCTGTGATCCCTCCAAAAGTACATATAAATCAGAAAACACTTACTAGATATACATATTATTCAAATGCCTATGTCATACAGTAATAAGGATTTAAGTGTGATTTGGTTTTGAGGAAACCTGTTCTATATAAGATGCTTCTCCTTCACATCACATCAGGGTTCTGTTGCAGAGTTATTTACAAGGCCAGAATTAGACTCTTGTTAGAAAGTGTACTGTGTTGAGTACATGCTGACAAGGATGTGGAGCAAGGGGAACAGTACTCCATTGCTTGTGGGAGTACAAACTTATACAATCATTTTGGAAATCAATTTGGCAGTTTCTCAGAAAGTTGGAAATAGTTCTACCCCAAGACCTCACTATACCACTTCTGGGCATATATTCAAATGATGCCTTACCATACCACATGAACACTTGCTCCACTATGTTCATAGCAGCTTTATTCCTAATAGCCAGAAACTGGAAAAAACCTAGATGTCCCTCAACTGTAGAATGGATAAAGAAAATGTGGTATTTTTACACAACAGAATATTAGTCAACTATTAAAAACACTGACATCATGAAATTTGCAGACAAGTGGATGGAACTAGAAAATATTATCCTGAGTGAGGTAACCCAGACCCAGAAGGACAAGCATGGTATAGACTCAATTCTAAGTGCATATTAACCATTAAGTACAGGATAGCCATGCTACAATCCACAGACCCCAAAGAGCTAAGCAACATTGAAGTCCCAAGGATAGACTCTTGAATCTCATTGAGAAGAGGAAACCAACAGACACTGGGGTTGGATGGTGGGAGGGAACTGTGTAGGGAGGGAAGAGGAGGGAGTGTGGGGAGGAGAAAGGGAGAGAGAACTGAATGACTGCAGGGGGTCCAGGGGGAGGTCATCTCTGGGATGAGCTAGAAACCTAAGACAATGGAAACTCCCAGGAATCTATGAGGGTAACCCTATCTAAGACTCCTAGCAATAGGGAATATAGAACTTGAAACAGCCATCTTCTGTAACCAAGTAAGACTTGCAATGGAGGGATTGGGACACTAACCCAGCCACAAAACCTTAGACCCACAGTTTGTACTGCCTACAAAATGTACAGGGGTAAAAATGGAGCAGGCATTGAGGGAATGGCCTATGGATGATTGGCCCAGTTTTAGACCCATGCCATGAGAGAGAGCACACACCTGTCACTATTAATGATATTCTGCTATATTTGTAGACAGGAGTCTAGCATAACTGTCATCTAAGAGGTTTCACCCAGCAACTGAGGAAAGCAGATGCGAAGACCCACAGCCAAACATTAGGCAGAGCTTGGGGAATCCTATGGAAAAGAGGGAAGAAAAGATTGAAGGAGACAGAAAGGTCAGGGACATCACAAGAAACCTACAGAATCAACTAATGTGGGCCCGTAGGAGCCAAAAGAGACTGAACCAACAGACAGAGAGCATGGACCTAGGCCTTCTGCACATATAGAATAGTTGTACAGCAGGGATGGTCTCTGAGTCTTGCCTGCCTTTGGATCCCTTTCCCCTACCTGGGCTGTCTTGTCTAGCCTCGATAGAAGAAGATATACCTAGGCCTACTGAAACTTGATATTACCAAAGCTGGTTGATATCCAAACCTTGACCCTCTGGCTCCTTCTTCTGCATCTTCCTAGGATTCCCCAAACACCCTGGGAGGCATCTGAGGAGAAATGAAGGACAGGAGCATGGAGGAGGGGAAGTTAGAGTGAGGTACTGGGAGGAGAGGAGGGAGGGAAAGTTGCTATCAGGATGTAAAGCAAATTAATAAAAGAGAAAGCGAGAGAGCAAGAGAGAGAGTGAGAGAGAGCTGTCTGTCTTGATGTAGGAAGGAGAAGCAATCTTCCCTGGCCATAACATGACACTGGCTGGGCAGATTTCCTTCTTTTGCTCCACAGAGCTGATGGCAGCTTGCTGTGACATTTGCTTGTTAGTGCACGCCTGTACTAAGAACTAAAGTGTGCCACCGAGTGTCATCCAGGCTCAATCACACTGGACTCATACAGGGAAGAATGAGTTGGAGATAAGAATAGAGTGATAATTTTAAACTTTTTAAATTTAAAGAGCTTTACTCTCATTAAAGTAACATTCAATTATGAGATGGGTTATAGGCATATATAATGTATCAGATTATGCAGAAGAACATAAATGTAACCTTCTTTCAACTGCCTTTGAATTTCACACTTTTGGAGGAAACTAATTTTTATCCATCTATCTGTCTGTCTGTCTGTCTGTCTGTCTGTCTGTATGTATGTATGTATATATGTGTGTCCATCTATCTATCTGTCTGTTTGTGTTGTTTTGTTTTTAATTAATTTATTTATTCTTTCGTGTATTACACTCTGTGTGGAATTTCCCTTCCCTCCTCTCCTCCCGGGGCCCTTCCTGGCATCTTCCCTCTTCCCACTATACATGCCTCCTCCCTTTCCCTTTAGAAATGAGGAGGCCTCCCAGGCATATCAACCAAACATGGCACCTACCCTCATATTAAGGCTGGAAGAGGCAACCCAATAGGAAGAAAAGGGCCCAAAAGCAGGCAAACGAGTTAGCCCGGCTAACACTGTTAGGAGTACCATAAGAACACAAAGCTATTGCCAGGCAGTGGTGGCACATACCTTTAATCCCAGCACTTGGGAGGCAGAGGCAGGCAGAGTTTCTGAGTTCGAGGCCAGCCTGGTCTACAGAGTGAGTTCCAGGACAGCCAGGGCTATACAGAGAAACCCTGTCTCGAAAAACCAAAACCAAACAAACAAACAAACAAACAAAACCCCCCAAAGCTACATAACCATAACATATATGCAGAGGACCTAGGTCAGACCCATGTGTGCTCTGTGTTTGGCAGTTCAGTCTCCGTAGCTCCTATGAGCACATTTAGTTGATTACATGAACTTTCTTGTGGTGTTCTTGATCCTTCTGGCTCCTTCCTCTACATCTTCCGTTGGATTCCCCAAGCTCCACCTAATGTTTGGCTATGGGTCTCTGCATCTGTTGCCATCAGTGGCTGGATGAAGCCTCTCCAAGGACAATTGGGCTAGGCACCAATCTATGAATATATCACAGTATCATTAAAAATTATTTCGTTGACTTTACTTTGCCAGTGGTGTTTGATTTTACCAGAAGTCTCTGGGTTACCTAGTGTACTGGCTAGTTTTGTGTGTCAACTTGACACAGGCTGGAGTTAACACAGAGAAGGGAGCTTCAGTTGGGGAAGTGCCTCCATGAGACCCAGTTGTGGGGCATTTTCTCAATTAGTGATCAAGGGGGTAGAGCCTCTTGTGGGTGGTGCCATCCCTGGGCTGGAAGTCTTGGGTTCTATGAGCAAGCCAGGAGAAGTAAGCCAGCAAGGAACATCTCTCCATGGCCTCTGCGTCAGCTCCTGCTTCCTGACCTGCTTGAGTTCCAGTCTTGACTTCCTTGGTGATAAACAGCAATGTGGAAGTAAGCCAAATAAACCCTTTCCTCCCCAACTTGCTTCATGGTCATGATGTCTGTTCAGGAATAGAAACCCTGACTAAGACACCTAGCATCTGGGTCCTACCTCCCCGACCTCCAGGCATGGGTCTCAAGCTTCACCATTCCTTGTATGGCTACTTCCACACTTTCTCTGACACCTTTACCCCAGCACATCTTGCAAGTAGAACAAATGGGAGCAGAAGGTTTTGTGGCTGGGTTGGTATCCCGGATGCCTCTACTAGAAATCTTACCTGGTTATGGGAGGCTGTTGGTTCAGGCTCTGTACCCCACATTACTAGGAATCTTAGCTGGGGTCACCCTTGCAGATTTCTGGGAGTTTCCCTTGCACTAGGTTTTTACCTAGTACATTTTACCTGAAATGCCCACCAATTCACATTGTCTCTCCCAGAACTCTCTCCCCAATCCTCTCAGCACCTGATCTCTCCTGTTCCTCTTCCCACTCACCCCCAGTCTACCTGCAATATCTGTTCTATTTTCCCTTCCCAGGGAGATTTATGTATCCCTCTTTGAGCCATTCTTATTACTTGGCCTCTCTGGGTCTGTAGATTGTAGCATGATTACCTTTTACTTTACAGGTAATATTCACTTATATTGTACTTATAAATGAGTACATACCATGTTAGTCTTTCTGGCTCTTAGTTACCTCACTCAGTAGGATTTCTTTCTAGTTGTATCCATTTTACCTGTACATTTCATGGTGTCACTGCTTTTAACAGCTAAGTAATATTTATTCATTTATGTCTTCGCTTGCTTATTTATTTATTTATTTATTTATTTATTTATTTTCAGACAGAGTTTCTCCATATAGTCCTGGCTGTCACAGAGATCCACCTGCCTCTGCCTTCTGAGTGCTAGGATTAAAGGCATGCACCACTACAACCAGGAGCATCTTTTTGCTCTCAGGCTCTCTGTGGAACCCTGCTGTGATTGAATCCCTCTGTCAGCAAAGCAATTGGGCAGTGGAGGCAGGTAGAGCAACTCCCTCAAGCTATACAAATCCCCCATCTCCAAAGCAAGATCTCCTTGTAGGAATGACAATTCACTGTGTACTGGGAGAGAGAGCTTACAGCCTACTGATAAGGAAAACCTCTGGGGTTGATTGTTTTCCTTTTCTACATGGAAATTAATCTACAAATTACTTCCTTCCTGGTCTCTGCCTGGTAGTAGCACAAAAGCTCAATTAGGCCAGATAGGAAAACAGACACAGGGTCATGTGTACACAAAAGCAATTGTGTTAGAATAACAACAGAAAACTGTTGCTGGTATGACTAATCTCCATGCATAAATGATTGGGTCTGGCCAATTGTTGGCATTATGAACCTACTTTTGACAAATACGCATACTTACGGAAATCCTTTTAAAAATCAAGTGTTAGCAAGTAACTTAAATGAAAGGAAAAGATGTATTCTATAGGTCTTTCTTGGCGTGGGCCAAACAATAAGTAAATAAAAATAAACAAATAAATGCAACCCTGAGCCAAACTAGGCCAAAGTTTATCCAGGTATACCAGCTGACTTAGAAAGCAATCAAATCAGAAATCAGACTGTTAGAAACATCCAATATTATAGGAAAAGGTGTCAACATTTTTTGGTTGCAGGGAGTAGAAAGATCAGTTCCAAGTATCTTCTTAACAGGGGAGAGTACTACTGTTTGCCATCAGTGAAGAAGAATCCAGACCCACACTAAGGCTTAGGCCGTCTGGAGCCACAATTCACATGGCACATGGCGTCCATATCATTTCTCCTCGTGCCTTGCTCTTAGCCTTCCAAGGTGTTTTCTTTTCAGCCTACACATGACAATCCTCTGTAGATTTAGCTATTTTCAGTTGAAGAGTAGCTGAGACAATTTAACACTATATCTACTAAGAGAAAAGATACTTTAAGTCCCATAGGTAATAATAAATTTCTTTTTTTTTCAAAAAATAGAAAGACTTTAATTTCTTTTAGTAACTGCTTCCTAGGAGGGTGTAGATCAAGTCTTCAAATGCTATTGCCAGGTGATGGAATTAGCATTTAACTTAAACTATTTAGCTTGGGGATTTACTGAAAAATGTCTGTCTAATAATATGTTAAGAATGAGGGAGGGCTGGAGAGATGACTCAGTGGTTAAGAGCGCTTATTGCTCTTCCAGAGGTCCTGAGTTCAAATCCCAGCAACCACATGGTGGCTCACAACCATCTGTAATGAGATCTGATGCCCTCTTCTGTGATATCTGAAGACAACTACAGTGTACTGACATATAGTAAATAAATAAATCTTAAAAAAGAAAAAAAAAAGAATGAGGGAAAGTTTGCCCTTTTTTTGCCCACTGAGGATTCCTGCTGCAGAGTAAGGGAATTAAACTCACAGATATAAACAGTAGTTACCTACATGATTATGCACAGGCCATCAAGGAAACTGAAAGGAAACCATAGACATAGGAGAAGAAGTGGAAACCAATGCAAAGATTTCATAATGCAAAGGAATGGAAACTATCCACTGTAAAAGGACCAGAGAGAGGGAGAGCTGGGGAGGGGCAATGTTTAAAGGGAGAAAAGAGAACGTTGGATAATTTGTGGTGGTTGGCACACTAGCCTTGTTTTTCTGTTTGTGATTAGATAGATTATGAAGTAATATTGTTTAAGCTAATTTGATCATGGTCCATCTCAGAATGAACTTGTGTAATGTTATGCTGATGAGGTTATTTAAGTTCATCCAGAGAATGATAAAGCCTTAGCTGTGAGCACCAGACCAACTTGAAATGACATTGAAATTAATGTATAAGCAATGCCAGGGGCTCCCCCACCCCATTTTCTTATCTTAGTTATGTAGTCTCACATACAAGGAGACTTATGCATAAATATATCTCATATATCAATTTGTAAAGTAGACATTCTAATTATGCATCCATGTCATTAAAGATAAATAAATTATGATCAAGGTAAATGGTGAGGTAATATAATTCTATGAAGATGTGATGTAAATACTGGCTGATATGAGGAATTCTAAGATATTTTTGAGTGCCAAAATAAATATATAAAACAGTACTCATTTCTATTTGTATTCGAAGTTATTAGTGGTTTTTGGTAATGACTTCTGTTCTAAAGCCTTTCCGGGTCTATAGTAGAAAGATATGATCTTTTTGTTTAGACTGGGCCAACAAACTAGTAATTAAATTAGTTATCTCCAAATCATCACAGGTAATTGTTGCCTTAAGTTCCTATATGCCCGCACTTTCCTTTGTCAGACTACAATGATACAGATGGCATTCTAGGTAACACAAAAATAAAGAGTTACCTCCAGTCAAACAACAATAGAGACCTACATGAGAAATAAAAATCTTGTCTGAGCTACTGAGACTTGGAAGTTCCTATTAGCAGCAGTGTTAATAGGACATCCTGAATGACATAGTCAAATCTGGGATCCTGCAATAATTAAAAAACATCTAGTATTGATTTAGCAGAGGGCTGTTTGTCTTAAAGACACCTTCTTATATCCAGGAAGACATAAATTCACATGATACAGTAGCAAAACAAATGTTAAAGTGGTCCACAGAAAGAAACTGGGAGGCACTCTGTGTACCTTTATGGGAAGTGTTAAAGGGATAAAGTTCTTAGCATGTGCAGGCTCTATGTCTTGTGCTTGACAAAACAGAATTGCAAGACAGAAGCTCGACCAGAATTAGCTGTTTCATGAGCATGTTCCTCCAATGTGGAGTCTCTGACAGCTCTCACTTACAGACACTCTTGTGATATGTGTGCTGTGGTTATGTTCTAGTCTTACTTTAGCTTTTGTCCTTAGAATGACCTAATGTCAATGTTGGGTCTGTGCCTTGCACGTATAGCAAGCTCTGTAACTTAGTAATTTTTAATACTTTCTTTTTTTTTTTTTTTCTGAAATCCCTCTTAAGGCAATCCCTCAGTTCGTTAACTCACTGTTCTGTCATTCCTAGTGTCAGAATTCAGAAATTATTTTTTATAAACAATTTTCTATGTTTCGTGAGCTCATATTTCAAACCTTTCTATTATTTTCTTGCTCCTCTTATTGTGTCGTTTGTTTATAAATAGCATTCATGTTCAGAAGAGATTGACTTAAATATTTTTGCTTCTCTTTTGTCTTTAATTTTGAAATTGTTATTTTAGCTACAGTGTTCCCTCCCCTTTTCTCTTTCACTACTTCTCCCCACTTTCCTTCAACTTCATGACCTCTTTTTCTATTATTATTGCATGCATATATGTATTTGTATATTAAAATATATACATCCCTAAATATCACCTGTTGAATCCATATAATATTACGGGTCTGTATGTTTTGGGAGCTAACAGTTTGGCACTGGACAACCAAGTGATGTGCTCTTTCTTAGGGAAATCACCTCTGCTGCTCCCAGCATTGCTCAGTTGCCTCTAGTTCTTTATGTAGGATTGAAGCTTCTTGGGCTTCGCCCTACATAGTTTGAAAAGTTTGTTCGTGTCATCCTTGTTCAGCTCATGTTTAGACAGTTATGTTTGTGAGACGTTAGATCTTCTGATGTCACTAGGAGACATAATGTCTTAGAAAACTCCATGCCTCTCTGTCTCTTCCTGTCTTTCTACCTCCTCGTGGGCAATGATCACTGGGCCTTACATGCAGGAGTGTTTTGTAGATGTATCCATTAACATTGGGCTCCACAATTCTGTATTGTGATAGGTTGTAGTTTTTTGTAGTGGTCGTCCTCTGTTGCAAAGAGAAGTTTCTTTGATGATAGGTAAAGACTACACTTATCTGCGGGTCTACGAACAAATGCTTACATTTGTTGTTTAGGATTATAGTGGTTTAGTAAATTAGTGGTTGTAGAGTCTCCTCCTCCGATAACCACAGTTTCACTAGTACTGAGTAGTTAGCTAGGATTTGAATACCAAGCATGGTGTCACTCTTGGCGAGCAGGCCTTTAAATCCAATTAAAGAGTTCTTTGTTACCATCAAACTTTGCATGCCACTATTATACCCAGAGGGTTATTATGTTCTGTCTCTTGATGATATGGTTCATAAGCATCGTAGCTGCATAGGACTGTTGGTTGTTTACCTCTTTTGGAAGCTTGCATGCCATCTTTTGATATCATGGAAGCTAGTCCTCAGGTGAGGGCATTCAGATCAGATCTAACTCTGGGGTCTCTGAGCCCTGTTTCTGACATGCATGTTGTCTTCAGCACTTTTTTTTTTTTAATCTCTCCTGTTTAAAAATGGTTACAGTGTTCCATATTTGGCGACTTACTTTATTTTTTAGTTTTTCGAGACAGGGCTTCTCTGTGTAGCCCAGGGGGGACTTACTTTTTATAAAATGTTTGGTGGAAATGTCATCTGGAACCTTTCATTACTTTTCATTATAATATGTTGATTGAACTTGATCAATACTTGTTTCTGGAATGATCTTTTTCTATTATGGTGATTTATGATTTATGATTATTATAATGGTGATTGTTGTGGCAGACTTTTTTTTTTCCCTTTGAGATAGAATCTTGCTCATTTACCCTGGCTGGTTTCAAATTTCTGGTGATCCTCCTGTCTCAGCATTCCACCTTTTGGAATTACAGGTATGTATCACTACACCAGCTGAGGTTCTCATCTTATTTATCATTGTGTGATAGAAAGGGAGTAATGGTAAAGGATAGTAAATCATGATATCTTTGGTAACTAAACTTTGGGGGTCAAGATCAGCTTCTTCCTACATGTAGATCCTCCTATTCATATATCTAGATCCCCCTCTTCATATATCTATAGATATATGATTTGTATATGGGTTTGTATAACTAGAACCTCCTCTTCATATATCTAGATTGGCTTCTTCATATAACCAGAGCTCCCTCTTCTGTTATTTTCTTTTTGTTGTTGTTGTTTTTTTTTTTTTTGGTTTTTGGTTTTTGGTTTTTGGTTTTTCGAGACAGGGTATCTCTGTATAGCCCTGGCTGTCCTGGAGCTCACTCTGTAGACCAGGCTGGCCTCGAACTCAGAAATTCACCTGCCTTTGCCTCCCAAGTGCTGGGATTAAAGGCGTGCGCCACCATGCCTGGCTGTTATTTTCATGTGTTCAATTTCCAAACAGCCACCTTTATGACTTAATAACTCTCAATTTTTCTTTTCAATATCTCTCAAGTCTAGAGTTTTACTTTCCTCTGTTCATAAGTTAGACTTGTGGCAGTCTGTACTCAGTACAAGGGTAATACTGAGATGACATTTAAGCTGGTTGCTAACTAGACATCATAATACATAGACTTTCCCTGAACAACCATGCTTACCAACACCCCTTAGCATGTCCTCTGTCAGGTCCCATCTGGTTTGGTTTTTGTTTTGAAGTGAAGATAGTATTTATTAAGGAAGAATTTTATTACAGATATTAAGCACTGAGCAAAAAAGGAACAAGATGTAAGATGAGAACAGTGGTATATATGAAGTAAATGTGGCCTTCTCAAGAGACTCTATTAAGTGTCTTAACAGTATTTACCTAAGTGATTTGAGGTGACTTTTAAAGTTACATTGTTTAACTTATTTAAAAAGTTATATGTGTAGATATGTTTTTGTATTTGCACACAGGTTTTATGCAAATAATGACTACAAATTGAAATCAAGTTGTCTCTTGTCAGGCACTATGCCAGGCAACAGGGAAATAAAGGGGTGGGAGGGTAATCTAAGTCCCATCAGAGCTCAGGTACCCTAGGGGCGCAGACATGGGAGACTGCCCATACCCTCCACACAGCTGGGTGGGCATCTGGCTGTGGGAAGCCATGGGATCTCAGCCCACAGGGGGTGGGGAGGGAACAGTTCCGTGGGTTCGTGGGTTCTCAGTCTCATACATCCCAGATGCTGCTGGATATTGCAGAAGAGCTAAGAACGAAGTAGGGGCCATGGGGGCAGCTCAGTCAGCCCCACGCAGAAGGGAGAGAGGGGTGGGGAGAAAGGGGGTGCCCGGTAGTTCCCACACAGGTGAGAGTCCTTGGTCTAGTCTTGTGCCTGGAAATGCTGGAAGACTTTCCTGCAGGGTAGACATGGCTCTTTAGGGGAAGGCCTAATCCATTGCTCTAGCATGTCAAGTCTAGGTGAAAGGAGGCAGTCCATGGTCTTAAGACATTTATTGTAGAAAAGAGAGAGAGAGAGAGAGAGAGAGAGAGAGAGAGAGAGAGAGA
>JADRCD010213326.1:17694-32115 GCA_019843815.1 Montemys delectorum
GAAGGAAGGAAGGAAGGAAGGAAGGAAGGAAGGAAGGAAGGAAGGAAGGAAAGAAAGAAGGGGTGGATGCTTCAGCCCTGCATGGAGGGGGAACAGGACAGTTGTGGGAGATAGAAGGAGATAGGGACAAGGGAGGAAGAAAGGAGGAAATAAGAGTGGCATATAAGAATCTAGAGGAAAAGAGATGTGATAAAGGTACAGAAGGTCAGGAAAGTCAATAAAAATAGGTTGCAGGGGGGTATGAGGAACCAGAGATAGCCACTGGAGGGTCCCAGACTGCCCCAGACCACCCTTGGGGGTCTGGGCACCGAGACAGGGTTTGGTGAAGATATTCAGGTGGGAACGGATTCGGCGTGACAGACAACACAAAAACGAAAGTAGTTTCAGTGCTGCTGCAAAGTTTACTGATTTCACTCAGACTAATATGCAGTCTAATCAGGAACTAGGAACATTGTCAAAGTACCAAGCATTAGACATTCATTATTACAGTAATAACCATCTAAGGAAGGTACTCCACGACCTGGTAACCTGCCAAACTGTGGTCACTGATTCAGACAGACACATAACTTTTCTTAGACAGGTCAAGAGTTCTTAAATCCATCCTATATGCACATGTCTTTCTATGACTTTTCATTCTCTGCACATTAGGTTAAGACTATTTCTGCATCATGCAGACCCTGAATGCTTGTCAATGACATCAGCAATGTCTTTTAATACTTCTGCTTTTTCTTTAGGTTCTAAAGTACACCAAGGGGGCCTAGTCTTTTAATTCTTTCTCACTGACTGAGGTTATACTATCTTGTTATCCTCCCCTCAAAAGTTACCCATTTTGTAAATCCCTATCATATCTTCCTGTATAAACTGAGGTAGGAGCAGGAGTTGTGGGAACTCTCATCAGGCCGGATCCCACGGGAGAACATCACCACCTACCATTGATCCAATGAGCAGCTCTATGCCCATGATCAAAGGTACGTGTATATACTCCTGGAACATAATATCCCCTCCATGCCTTATTGTCCTTTCTATTCCTGGTCACATCTCTCTTCCTCCTGTACCCTAGCCCAAGTTCTTGCTTTTGAAGCCATTCCAGGGCTGCTTAAAGAGGCTTATCTGATTCATTCTGCATATGGCGTACAAACTTAGCAAATGGTGTGATCTCAGTCTGATTAATAGTAATATTTCTAATTATCATTTCAAACGAATGTTCCAGGGCTATTATTCCCTCAGCTGACTCCAGCTAACCTCCACCTCCAGAAATCTCAGTCCCTTGTCCACAAGACCTGATAAGTAAATTATTCATGGGATTTTCTGTGCCTCCAAGACGTGAATCGTCCACTTTCCCAGGAGCTGTAATCATAGCAAGTTGCGGGAGCACTATAAGATAAATCATATAACAGCATAAGATGAACCCTGGCCCTCCGAGCATCCAAAATCCCCTTAAAGCCCCAAGGGAATGAGTGAGCTGCCTCAACAAATATCCAGGCTTCCTGTCCACAAGTGCCTCTGCTAGGGGGTCCTTCTCCATTGCTTGCAGCAGACTGGAGACCCCTCCTAGCCTAGTGTAACATATGCTTGTCACACAGATGTCATAGCCAGCGAGGCTGTCGAGGCAGGTGTGGCACCAGACACTAGAGAAACATGAAACTCACAGGACCCAATGGGATTGACATTACCTGTAATTAGAAGAGAATTGGGAGGTAGAACTTGTGGAACTTCCTCCAGTGGATAGGCATGGCCCCTGGCTGAGGGGTGAAGCCACCCACCCATCTCATAGTTTGTTTGTTTTTTTAACCCAGAAATGTTCGTCTCCAAAGGAAGATCAGGGTCAAAAAAATGAAACAGAAACTCAAGAAAGGGCCAACCAGGGAACAGCCTCACCTGAGAGATACATCATGTCTACAGACACCAAAGCCAACACTGTTGGCAGGGGTCAAGAGGTGCTTGTGGAGAGGAACCAAATGTGGTAGTTCCTGGGGCGGTCTGACCAGCAACTGACCATGCAGAGGCCGATGGTTGGAGCCAACCATCTGGCTGAACTCTACGAACCTAGTGGGGAAGCTGGTAAATGGACAAGGGGAGAGGAGGGGGACGGCAACCTCATTGGAAGAACAACATAGGCTGGCCGGCCCACCCAGTTCTCCCAGAGACTAGACCACCAGCCAAGGAGTGCACTGGGAGGGACTCATGGCTCCAGATACATGCATACCAGAGGATGGCCTTGTCAGACAGCAATGGGATGGGAGGGCCTTGGTCTCAGGGAGGTTAGATTCCCCAGAGTAGGGGAATGCTGGGGCAGTGGGGAAGGAGAATATGGGTGGATGGGGCAGCACTCCCATACAGGTAAAAGGGAAGGGAAGGACAGATGTGGAATGGGGAATGGAGGGTTAACCAGGAAGTAGGATATCCTGGGATGGGGGGTTGGTAGAGGGGGTTACAGGGAAGTGGGATATCATTTGAGACGTAAACGAATGGAATGATTAATATTAATAAAGAAAAAATAAGTATTTTTTTAAAAAGAAAAGTTAAATATTTTCTCCTCAAAATGAGAATATGGAGTTCACCAGCTTGAGTATATAAGCACTCTATACAATAACCTCAGAACATCACATTATAAATCTCAGATGTACACATATTTTACTATGTGTTTATTACTTACCAAGAATGTTATAGCAAAGATTACTTGCTTCTATGATAAATAGTTTAAAAATATACAATACTTTATTCCTAACAGAAATTATCCTTGAAACTTAATCACTATTGGAATTTCAACAAGGGAACTAGACACTTCTGCTGGAAGATGTAACAGAGTTGTTGCAAGTTCAGCTAGTTTGTTTATGATTCCTTTTGAACTTATGAATACTGTACACTGTCAATGCTTAAAAATAACCCGTTAATCAACAACTACAATGTATACAGAATATTGCATGACTTTTCAATTTTAAAGCTAATACTAGCATTTAAGATTTTATCCTATATATTTAATTACTATTAAATGTATATAACATAGTATTATTTTAATATCTTAACATATTCCTCATATTTTCATATATGAACAATAAATATAGCTAAAATAAAGGCAAATTTATGATAGTCTTTATATTTTATGGAAACATAACATAAATTAGTATATACCAAAAACACAATGTGCATTGTCATAGGACTAGACAATGAGTTGGATATTAAAGAGTGTACAGTGTATGGGAATAGGAGTATAAACATGTAAATAACCATTGAATTCATAAAGAAAGATGGTTACTGTATGATTTTTTTCTATGATTTTTCTTCTTTCTAGATCAAAAAATGCACATACATATATGACATAAGTCATTAGGACAGAGACTAGAGACCAGCGATAAGGGGGCTGTAGAAGGATATTAGGGAAGTGAAGGGAAGATAAATATGAAATAAAGTAATAAACATATATGAAATGACACAATAACAAATTCTTTTATATGCTCCAGAATGTAACAAAATATATTTATATATGTAGCATAGAAAGAGATTATTCCATATACTGTGATATTTTGAAAGAGGCAAAATTATTTCCACATCTATTTCTATATGTTATATAGATATACTACAGTTGATGTAGATGTTATACTACATTAGATGCTAACTCAATATTAATTAACTTTCTAGAAACTAAATATGTAGGCTCTGGAAAATAAAATAGGCTGTGTACATTAAAACTTGAAAATATCTTAAAATCAAGATGAAATAAATATTTGATTAAATGGTTCAAATTGTAATATGAGGTGATGAACTTTTTTACTCTCAATTTAGTTCACTTGATCAAGAAGAAAACAACTGTGTGGTACATAAAATTAACAAGCAGAATTTTAGCTCTTCCTATCTTTTCATAATGTTAGAATGAGTTCTTATTGTTGGATTAAAGCTTGTCCTTCCAAGACACGGAAGCCCACTCTCCCCATATCTACTCAATATAGTACTTAAAGTGTTAGCTAGAATAATAAGATAACAAAAAGAGATCAAGAGGATACAAATTGTTAAATAAGAAATAAAGCTCTCATTATTTGAAGATGATATGATAGTATATATTAGCAACCCCAAAAATTATACCAGAGAACTTCTCCAGCTGATAAACAAATTCAGCAAGTGGCTGGATAAAAATTAACTCAAATAAATCAGTAGCCTTCCTTTATACAAACGATAAACAGACTGAGAAAGAAATTAGGGAAAAAAATCCCTTCACAATAGCCACAAAAAATATAAAATATCTTGGGATAAGTCTAACCAAACAAGTGAAAGACCTGTATGACAATAATTTCAAGTCTTTCAAAGAAGTCGAAGAAGAGCTCAGAAAATTAAGAGATCTCCATGCTCATGGATTGTCAGAATTAAGATGGTAAAAATGGCCATGCTACCAAAGGCGATCTATAGATTCAATGAAATCCTCATCAAAATCTCAACAACTATTCAAAGACATGGAAAGAGCAATCCTCAAATTCATCTGGAAAGGAAAAAAATGCAGAACAGTGAAAACAATTCTTTTTGTTTGTTTGTTTTTGTTTTTGTTTTTGTTTTGTTTTCTGAGACAGGGTTTCTTTGTGTAGCCCTGGCTGTCCTGGAACTCACTCTGTAGCCCAGGATGGCCTCAAACTCAGAAATCTGCCTGCCTCTGCCTCCCAAGTGCTGGGACTAAAGGCTGCGCCACCACTGCCTGACTGAAAACAATTCTTAACAATAAAAGAACAACTGGGAGAATCACCATCCCTGACCTCAAGCTTTACTACAGAGCAGTAGTGATTAAAACTGCATGGTTTTGGTACAGAGACAGATACATTGATCAATGGAATAGAATTGAATACCCAGAAATAAAACCACACACTTACAGTCACTTGATCTTTTACAAAGATGCCAAAAATATACATTGGAAAAAAGAAACTATCTTCAATAAATAGTGCTGGTCTAACTAGCTGCCTGTATGTAGAAGAATGAAAATAGACCCATATTTGTCACCTTGTACCAAGCTCAAGTCCAAATGGATCAAGACTCTCAACATAAAACCAGATACACTGAATTTAATAGAAAAGAAAGTGGGAAAGAGCCTTGAACTCATTGGCACAGGGGGAAATTTCCTAAACAGAACTCCAATGGCCCATGCTCTAAGATCAAGAATTGATAAATGGGACCTCATGAAACTGGAAAGTTTCTGTAAGCCAAAGGACATAGTCAATAAGACAAATTGGCAACCTACAGAATGGGAAAAATTTTCTCTAACCCCACATCTGATAGAGGGCTAATATACAAATTATATAAAGAACTCAAGAAGTTAATCACCAAAAAAACCAAACAACTGAATCAAAACAATGTGATGTAGAACTAAACCAAGAATTCACAACTGAGGAAACTCAAATGGTTGAGAAGCACCTAAAGAAATGTTCAAAGTCCTAAGTGATCAGAGAAATGCAAGTCAAAATGACCCTAAGATTCCACCTTACACAAATCAGAATGGCTAAGATCAAAATCTCAGGTGACTACACACCTTGGAGAGGATGTGGAGGAAGAGGAACACTCCTCCTTTGCTAGTGGGATTGCAGATTGGTACAACCACTCTGGAAATCAATCTGGAGGTTCCTCAGAAAACTAGAGGTAGATCTACCTGAAGACCCAGCTATACCACTCTTAGGAATATACCCAAAAGATGCCCCGCCATACCACAGGGGCACATATTGAACTAGGTTTATAGCAGCCTTATTTATGATAGCCAGAAGCTGGAAACAACCTAGATATCTCACAACAGAAGAATGCATACAGAAAATGTGGTTCATTTACACAATGGAATACTACTCAGTTATTAAGAATGAGGACATCCTGAGTCTTCCAGGCAAATGGATGGAACTGAAAAATAACATCCTGAGTGAGGTAACTCAGACCCGAAGTTCATGCATGGTATCTACTCACTAATAAGTGGATATTAGCAAAAAAAATTTTTTTTTCAAATACCCAAGATACAGTCCACAGAACTCAAAAAGGTCAACAAGCTAAAGTTCACAAGTGAAGCTGCCTCCGTCCCACTTGGGAGAGGGAAGAAATCAATTGCAAGTGGGGAGGGAGGGCAGGACCTGGGAGGGAAAGTGTATTGGGGACCTAAGGGGTTGAGGGGGAGAAAAGAACCTGATCTGGCATTGAGTGAGGGCAAAGGGCTGAAACCCTGAGTACCAGCAGAAAGAATGGAAACAGGAAACCTCAGGAAATAGGAGGTTTGATGGGGGTGGGGGGACTCTTAAGAATGCACCAGAAACCTGGAAGGTGAGAGACTCTCAGGAATCAAAGGGAGGGACCTTAGATGAAATGCCTGACAGTAGGGAGAGGAAACATATAGGGCCCAACCTCAATCAGGAAGACAGGATATCAAGTGAGGGGTGGGGTTACCATCCCACAGTCACATCTCTGACCCATAATTGTTTCTGTTTGAAAGAATTACAGGGATGGAAATGGAGAGGATCCTGAGGAAAAGAAGGTCCAGCAATAAGCCCAAAGTGGAATCCAGCTCAAGGGGAGGTCCCAAGGCCTGACACTACTACTGAGGCTATGGAGTGCTCACAAAAAGGGACCTATCATGAATGCCCTCTGAAAGACCCAACAAGCAGCTGAAAGAGTCAAATGCAAATATTTGTACCGAACTAATGGACAGAAGCAACTAACCCCTGTTGTTGAATTAGGGAAGGCTGAAAGAAGCTGAGGAGAAGGGCGACCCTGTAGGAGGACCAGCAGTCTCAATTAATCTGGACCCCTGAGATCTCTCAGACACTTGAACCCCAAACAGACAGCATATACCAGCTGATATGAGGCCTCCAACACACATACAGTAGAGGACTTCCGGGTCTGAGGTCATTCAGAGATGATGCACCTAACTGTCAAGAGACTGGAGGCCCCAGGTGTTTAGAGGTCAGGTTGGGTAGGGGGAGGTGAAATCCATGTGAAGACAGGGATTGGAGAAGTGGTATGGGATGTGGAACAGTTGGGGAGTGGGAAAGGAGGGGGGGCGAATAAAATATGGAGTGTAAAAAATAAACTAATTTAAAAAAGAAAAAAAAGAAAAATTAAAGAATAAAATAAAAATTAAAAAAATAAACTTGTCCTTATTTCAAAAAAGATTTTTTTCCTCAACTCATTCTTTGAAGATAATTAAAGGAAAAAATACAGAGGAGCATTTTACACATATTTTCAATAACCTGAGGTCATTATATTTTCATGTGTTGCTTTTAAGCTTAATAAAGGATAAACATCAATACATATATATTGATTTTCCCCCCTGAGGTTAATTATTATGTATTTGAATTTTAACAAGCATTGTAGTTTTGGTCAAGTGAGTTTTTAATGTTTTACAGTGGATTTATCATGAAGATTTGTTAAATGAAAAGTATAGAACAAAATTTGACAATATGCAACTTATTATTAATCAGTGTTATTGACATATTAAAATAGATGCACAAAAAATCTAATTCACAGAAGGGATCATTGACCTCAGGTTATTATATCAAGTAAATGTGAATGACTAATTCAAGAATTAGTTTCTCAAAGATTAGTATTTGAATATGTTTTTTTGCTTGTTAAATAAATCTTGTCTATATTTACTCATTTTTATATCTAATGTGAATGTCCTTAAACAAATAACAGGCATTATTAGGTTGAAGAAAGTAATACACTCAATACTTAACAATGAAGGACAGGCTCTTCATTTATTAAATTAATAACATTAACTTCAGTATTTTCAATTAACCTTCCCTATACTCAAACTCTCCCATAGTTTTCAGGTGTCACTCTGCGTACGTTCTTCCAAGTGAAGACTTGAATCACACTTTCAGTAGATTGTCTTTCTCTCTGACAGGGAGTAGTTGGAAAGGCACATCTCATTAAAGGGGTGAATTCCCATGTGCCACAAAATATAACAGACATCCATCATATTTGGCAAATATAAGAAAGATTACAATACATTTGGAAAAAAATTATAGTCTCATCAGTATCAGGAATCCCTCTTTCCTTGTTCATTTGGTGTATATTGATAATAATCTCTCATAGACATAAAAGTGAGTGTGGATGGTATCTTAACAAACTGAAGCTTTAATCTGATGTCTATATTTTCTTTTTGAAATTGAAAGTAGATTCTCTCATGAAATGCACCACAACCACAATTTTTCTTTCCTCCACTTCCCCAGCTCTCTACAACTCCCTTCTCTCCCAGATCCACCCCCTCTGAATTTCTCTTTTAGAAAGGACAGGTCTCCAAAGGACAAGAGCAAACAGGACAAAACAAAATCCAACAAGACAAGGCACAATTCCTCACATAGAGACTTGACCAAAGAACCCAAGAGGAGAAAAATAGTTTCAAGAACAGGTAAAAGAGTCAAAGATAATCCCACTCCCACTGTTACAAGATTCACAAAAGCACTAAGCTAATGGACATAAAATACTCAGAGAACCTGTTCAGACTCACACAGGCCTTTAACTTGCTTCTTCGGTCTGTGAGCCAATATGAGCCCTGCTCCAGTGATTCAGTAGACCATGTTATCCTCATGTTCCCCATCCCCTCTGATTCCTATGCTCTTTCCTCCACCTTTTCTGTAATATTCTCTAAACTATATGAACAGGAACCTAGTAAAGGTCTCCAACTTAGATTCTTTATCTCTGTTGTGGGTCTCTGCACCTGTTCCTATATGCTTCTGGAGGAAGCCTCTCTGATGACAACTGGACAAGGCACTGATCTATGAGGATAGCAGATACCATTGGGAAGTATTTCATTGATTTTGCTGTGTATTTCTACCCTGATTTTCCACTCTGGGCTACCCACTTTCCAGTTCCTGACCATTCAGGTAGTGAAATACACACTAGAACAAATGAACAACAACAACAACAACAACAACAACAACAACAACAACAAAAGCATCTTCTACAAATGCTATTGGTCAAAGTGGATTCCTGCACATAGTGTAATGTAAATAGATCCACATTTATCTTCTTACATAAAATTCAAGTCCAAGTGCATCAAAGACCTCAACATAAAACCAGATACACTGAATCTTACAGAAAAGACAATGGCAAACAACTTTGAACACATTGGCACAGGAGACAACTTTCTGAAGAGAACCCCAATACCAGAAGGTCTAAGATGAATGATCATTAAATGGGATCTCATGAAACTGAATATTTTCTGTAAGGAATAGAATCTCATTAATCAGATAAAGAAGCAGACTAAGGAATTGGCAAAGATTTTATTAGCAACTCCATATTCAACAGAGGTCTAATAATCAGAATATGTAAAGAACTCAAGAAACTAGATATTTAAAAAAAAAACAAATAAACCAGTCTTAAAATACAGTAGAGATGTATACAGAGAATTCTGAATAGATACATCTCAAGTGGTGGAGAAACATGTAAAGAAATGTTCAATATCACTAGCCATCATGGAAATGCAAATCAAAATTAAATTGTGATTCCATCTTATACAGTGAAGGGGCCAAGGACTCTTCCTTCTGCCATGCTCCTTTCCCTATTGGCTAATTTCAGAAAATGTCACTCAAATTTGGGGAGGATCTTTCCATATCAGTTAAGGCAATTCATGTATGTCTTTATATGAAGCCTCCTACTCAGGTGAGTAATTTGTAGTAAGTCACCATTCAAACAAACATCACAAGCAGTAAAATTATACATGACTAAGAGCCTGACTTATTTAAGATATTTCCTATATTTCTTACCCCCTGAAAACAGTTTTTGTACAGTGTTTGTACAGCAAAATATTCCCCATTTAAATCAGGATAGTTAAAACTTGCGTAAGAGCTGGTGAGATGGCTCATTAAGAAAGGACATTCACCGCTAAGCCTGGATGCCTAGCCCTATCCTTATCCCAGAATCCATGTGGTGGGGAGTAGAACTGACTCCACCAAGATTTTAGTTACCTTCACACCATTCTGTGCCATGTAATTGCCACATCATACACAAAATAAAGACATAAATATAAAAAAGAAATCATTTAATCACTGGAAAGTTTTGTTGAATATATAATATGTGTTCACTTCAAAGCTTTAGTAAGTTAATATATGTTGGGGAATTGGTCTTGTCCACTGTGTATTCATATGCTGATTATTGTGAGATCTAGTCACTGTCAGAATTTTGACATTATCATGAATATTGAAGAATATTTTTATCAATATAGTGTAAAGAATGTCCCTGAATTATCTCTGACTGGGTAAGAAAAACTGAACAGCCAACAACTGGGCAGAGCAGATAGAAATGGTGGACTTCTGATCCCAGTCATGCATCAGAGAAGAGTCAGGTACATGCTTGCCAAGAGGCAGGTGAGCGTGCAGGAGAAGAAGGGACATGAGGTAAGGGAAGAAGACGTTCACCATTTGACTGGGCATGAGGAGGAGTTGCCAAGAGAGTTCTCCATGAGGACAGACAGTTATAGCTGAGGAAACCAAAGAGAGACTTAAGTCAAGTAACTCGGCCTGTGTGTCTGGGAAAGAGCTAAGATAGCATAGAGGATTAGGAATACCTGCCCACTTGTGCTTAATGCTTGTTGAATAAATCATTAAGTCTCTGCCACGATTATTTTGAATCTAGGTAGATTAGGAAAGAACTGCCAATTTAAAATTTCTTCCCATACATATAGAATTATAACATATATACATAGTTGTTTTCCTTATAAGCAAAGTCTACATTCATTGGTCAGTTGCCAGTTTGAAGTATGCAAATATACGGGAATGTGTTCATGTGTGTACATACTGTAACTTCCTCAATTACACTTGCCTTGTTTGGTCTCTTTTACTTTGCTCTTATTTTCGGGTGTCTTTGTTGTTCTCTGTGACAGTGTCTCCCACTGAACTAGGCAGTTGGATCCAGAATTGGATATGGAACCTGGCTCCATAGCTAGAATTTCCAGTGTTGCCGCTGTGCCAGGCGTTCACATGAGTTCTGAGTGCTGGATTCAGGTTCTGTTAAAGACTGTTTTGTAGTTTACACATTTTGTACTTTTCAGTGTACAGGAGCTGCTCAGTGTGCAATAGCATACAGGCCTTTTTTTAAAAAAAAATATTTATGCTATTTTTACAGTCAAGATTGTATTCCCCTCCTGGTCCACCCTCTGACTGTTTGACATCCCATACCTCCTCCTCACCACTGTCTCCACAAGAATGTCCTCATGCCCTACCCCCATCCCACCCCAGCAAACATCCCTACTCCCTGGGGGCTCCAGTCTCTTGAGGGTTAGTTGTATCTTTTCTGATTGAGTCTTGACCTGGCAGTGCTCTTCTGTATGTGTGTTGAGAGCCTCATATCAACTGGTGTATGCTGCCTGGTTGGTGTCTCAAGGTCTGAGAGATTTTGGGGGTCCAGGTTAGTTGAGACTGCTGGTCTTCCTACAGGGTTGCCCTCCTCCTCATCTTCTTCCAGTTTTCCCCTACGTCAACCACAGTGGTCAGCAGCTTCTGATTGGATGGGTGCAAACATCTGCATCTGATTATTCAGCTGCTTGTTGGTTCTTTTGTAGGGCAGTCATGATACGCCACTTTTTGTGAACACACCATAGCCTCAGTAATAATGTCAGGCCTTGGAACCTCCCCTTGAGCTGGATCCCACTTTGGGCCTATTGCTGAACCACCTTTTCCTCAGGTTCTTGTCCTTTTTTGTCCCTGTAGTTATTTTAGACAGCAAAAATTATGGGTTAGAGTTTTTTACTGTGGGATGGCAACCTCCTAGGTCTCTTGTATATTCTAGAGGGTCCCCCCACCTCCTACCTCGCAAGGTTGCCTGTTTTAAAACGTTGTTAGGCATGACACTGCAGCCACTATATCAGGAAACAATCATGCCCACACACATTTAGACCAACGTTTACTTCTTAGGAAAAAAAACTTTTTATTTATTCCCCTTTAATTATTAAAATACTTTGAGCCAGGGAAATCCACATAAAACGTGTGTGCTCCTTACTTACTAAAGCAAGGATTTTGTGACAGTTTCTATTTTAAGACTCAATAAAAATTGCACAATTTTCTAACTTTTAATTATGTGTATATTATATTCAGATTCACAGCAATGATGAAAAACATGTTAAAATAATAGGCAATATGCGACATTCCAGGATTTATTTAGGACTTGATTGATATTTTTGGGAAGCTGCTTTCCAGTGTATTCAGTGGTCCCAAGGACCAAAGTCAGGGAAGTCACCATGGGGAGAGAGAAGCAGGGAGGAAAGGAGGAAAAGAAAGAGAAAAAGCACACACATGCACACACACACACACACACACACACAGAGAGAGAGAGAGAGAGAGAGAGAGAGAGAGAGAGGAATAAGAAGATGAGAGAGAAGGAACTTGTCTGGAGTACACACGGAGAAGCTTCTGGGCAAAGCCCAGCCCAGCCCCTGAAATTTTCAGGGTTGGGAGCAGGGTATACCAGCTAGGCACGGAGGGATACTGGGAGAACCTGGAGGCTAAGTCAGCTTTGATAAGTAAAACATGCACCTCAGTCATTCTTCCTGAGGTCTGAAACCCAACAATTATTAAGCTGAGAAAAATATGAAATAGTTAATAAAATGTAAACCATTTCCTATACCTGGAAAAACTGCTTTTAAAAATTCAAACAATCCCTTTATCAGGTATGTAGATACACCAATCTATCTGAAGACGGATTACAGAAGAACATAAGACTGGAACAGAATGCAAAAATTTACTCTAAATGATATAGCTATAAATGAGATACCTTTCTAAGGCTTAGCTGTCTTATCTATTACCCACAATGCCAGTGAGACTGGTGAAAGCCCCTGTGCCCTAAAATGCTTTCACAACGTTCTGTAAGAACGAGGATAGTGCCTTGTCTGAAGACAAGAGCTGCACAAACACTTTTTAAGTTTGGACCAACTAGAGTAGTAATTAACTATGAGATTCACAGCCCTTCCCAGCTGTGTTCTGAAGCCTCAACTGCACAGAGGTGCTATTTGTCCACACTAACTGAATATTTAAACATGAATGGATTTGGGACTAATAGCTAACATATAGAAAGATATACACATACAATATGCTTAACTACTACTAGTTGACTTTTACACAAACTAGTGATTTAAAAAAATAGTACTTAAAACAATAAGAATCAAGTGATATTAGAATAACAAAGATATTCTTCCATTTTCCACAAAATTTCACATGCCACGTGGTGTGTGTCTGAGGTAGTGTACATGGCACTTTAAGGTTTCAGCTACTCACAGGCTCTTATTCTCTGCACTTGAACAATTGGGGGTCTCTATTAATTATTACCAGCTGTAGAGAGGAGCTTCCCAGATTAGTGTTAAGCTGTGTTATAATCTTTGAGTATGACAATAATCATCAGGAATCATTTTAATAATATATTTATTTAGGAGTACTCTGTTCTACTCTTGTCCTATGACCAGTTTAGTCACAAATGTTGGCATGTGGAGGCTTTTAAGTTTGGAGTACTTCAGTCTTAGTATGTTGGAGTTAAAACAGAATTCTTCACTGCTCATATTTCATAACTCTTTTTAGAAATTAAGCCAGTCAAACTACATTCATTTAAGAAAAAGCCATAAACATTGGCAGCAGTGAACTCTCACAGAAACTGAAGGAATCATGACGACCTATGACCTTGAGAGTAAATTATAACTTGGAGAGTTTCTGAAGACAGGGGTGCAAAAGAGATTATCCTATACAGTCTGCTTCATGTTCAAAGCCTGCCAAGTCATTTTGTTCATAAAGTAAAATAGAAACAAGAAAATATACCTCAATGTGAAAAATGAAGAAAGGAATTTTTTAAAATAGCCTTAGATGATATCAACATAGTGTGGAGTGATGTGGTAACAATTTTTAACCTTTTATTAACTACTGAAAATGAAAGCAGAAGACACAAAAAACATGACATTGGGGATCCCTAACCAAACTCAGCCTTTCATACTGAGGAAAAGCTGCTTGATTCAGTGAAGATCAAAACATAAACAGTCAATATCACAGGGCAATGTGAGAGTATAGGTTGAGACAAAGGTCTTAAGTAAATGGAAGAACAAATTTACTTAAAATTACATCAAACAAAGTCTTCTTTGTAGAAACACACAAGACACAGGGATTTCTCTAAACAAAGCACACACTGACAGAAAGCACTATGGACAGGACAGGAGCTTCCAGGTGTGCAAACTTGGGCAGAATATACGGAATAATCCATACTCTGTATTCAGAGAGGACTGGACAATATGCCTCAATGAGACTGGCACACGCACAATAATTATTTTCCCATAACATTAATAATGAACCAAAGCATCTTATTTCTAAGATAACAGACATCAAGTCAGGGAAGAACTACCTACCTCCCTAGGTCATTGTTAACTTTAAAAATCAAAAGTAGCTCATGGATGAAAGAAAAGATATAAAATAAAAATTTCCAGATATTTTCCTAATG
>JADRCD010213328.1:1886-26935 GCA_019843815.1 Montemys delectorum
TGGCTCAGTGGTAGAGCCCCTGCCTAGAATCCCCCAGTGAGGGGCTGGGGGCGTGGCTCAGTGATAGAGCCCCTGCCTAGAATCCCCCAGTGAGGGAGGGGCTGGAGGCTCAATGATAGATTGCCACCTGTCTGTCATGTTTAAGGACCTAGATTCCATCCTCATTATCATAGGGGGTTGGCGGGGGAGGGGGACGAGGGGGGGGAGGCAAAGTGTTGAAGTGTTGCACACCCTTGCCTGTCACCCCAGAACTTCAAAGGCAGAGACAGGAGGATTTTGATTTCAAGGCCAGCCTCCTTGTTCCACACTTTAAGAAAAACTAAAGGCCTTTGAGACTGAGAAAGGATGAGATATTGAGATGAGACGGTTCAGCAAGTAAAGGCACCGACCAGCAATCATGATGGCGTGAGTCAGGAGTCAGGCCCCCACATCTGCAGTCGAAGAGAACCTACTTCTGAATGCTGTGCTTTGACTTGTACGTGAACATTGTGGTGCATGTACACACGCACGCACGCACACACACATGCACCCCACAGAGTACAGTAATAATAAATACACATCTTTAAAAACTTGGGAGGAGGTTAAAAACACTGGCTGCCCTTCCATAGGTCCTGAGTTCAATTCCCAGCAACCGTGACTCACAACGGTCTGTAATGGGATCTGATGCCCTCTTCTGCCCTGCAGGCATACATGCAGGCAGGATGCTGTATACATAATAAATACAATATTTTTAAAAAGATTTATTTATTTATTTTATATGTGTGAGTACACTATCACACTGACACCAGAAATGGATGTCAGATTCCATTATAGATGGTTGTGAACCACGCTGGGCAGTGGTGGCCCACGCCCTTAATCCCAGCACTTGGGAGGCAGAAACGAGAAGATTTCTGAGTTTGAGGCCAGCCTGGTCTACAGAGTGAGTTCCAGGACAGCCAGGGCTATACAGAGAACCCCCCACTGCCCCCCCCCCAAAAGATGGTTGTGAACCACCATGTGGTTGCTGGGAATTGAACTCAGGACCTCTGGAAAAGCAGTTGGTGCTCTTAACAACTGAACCATCTCTCCAGCCCATAAAATCTTAAAAACAAAACTTGAGGGGCCTGAAAGGTTTAGCACACATTTAGTCCCATCACTTGTGAGGCAGAGACAGGTGGATGTCTGAGTCCAAAGCCAGCCTGGTCTACAGAGTGAGTTCAAGGACAGCCAGGGATACAAAGAAACCTTATCTTGAACTCTCCACCTCACCCCCCCCCCCCACACACACACACAAAGAAAAATCTGTAAAGCAGGTTGGCCTCAAACTCATAGTGATCTGCCTGCCTCTGCCTCCTGAGTGCTGGGATTAAAGGTATGTTCTGGGCTGGAGAGATGGCTCAGCGGTTAAGAGCACCGACTGCTCTTTCAGAGGTCCTGAGTTCAATTCCCAGCAACCACATGGTGGCTCACAACCATCTGTAATGAGATCTGATGCCCTCTTCTGGTGTGACTGAAGACAGCAACTATACTGTGTACTACATAAAACAAATAAATCTTTAAAAACAAACAAGCAAACAAATAAATAAATAAATAAATAAGGCACATGCCACGACTCAGGCTTAAAACCCTGTTTTGAAAAACCAAAAAGAAAACACACAAACTTGAGGGAAGTGATAAGGCTGGGAATGGCGGCCAATACCTTTATTTCCAGCACTAGAAGCAAAGGCTGATGAGTATTTGAGTTTGGGGCCATACTGGCCTAAATATTAAATTCCAAGACAGCCAGGGCTACGCAGTGATGCCCTGTCCCAGCAGGAGGGGAGCTCCATCTTTTGAGCAATGGAAGGGAGATTGTGTCCTAATTTCTTTCGTTTTTGTTTGTTGCTCCGCTTGTTGTTGAGGATTTTAAGACAAGGTCTCATGTTGCCCAGACTGACCTTAAACTCAGAATATCGCTGAAGACGATCTTGAACTCCAGATCTACTTGCCTTCACCTTCTAAATTCTGGGATCCTAAGTCTCTGCCACTTTAAACGCTTCTTGGATGAATAAATGCACAAATGAATTAATGCACAGTGTTTCTCTGAACACGTGATAGAGCGGGATAGTTAGTGAGGGTCTTAATGCTCCGCAGCAGCCACCCCGCCCATTTCCAGGATGCTGCTGGCTATGCTCTGGCCACACCCTATTGCTTGGTGCTTGCCAGAGCTGGAAGGCATTTCCCCGGAGCTCAGCACATTCCAGCCTTCCCTGGTGGCTCAGAGTGGGCAGGGGGCATTTCACAGAGGAAGGGGGTGGCCCCAGCATGCTAGGATCCTGCCACCCTGTTCCTGACCCCATATCCCCAGCAAAGGTCCAGATCCCTCGATATGGGGTGACAGGAGGGTCCACAGAGAGGCCACCCAAGCCAGTGTGAGGGGCCAGCGTGCAGCCTTTGGTCCTGGATGGACAATAGAGCAGAAGCTGCTGACTATCGATTTGGGGGTAATCCCCCAGCCTCAGCCTGGCCCCAGCTCTAGGCCTTAGCTCAGAGAGCCGAGAGCATCTGAGGCAGCGGCCTTGTGGGTGACAGAGGCATGTGGGGGTATCTGTGTTTCCTCTGCCGCTCCCCGGGGTCTGGTGAGTCAGGGCAGGCTGGGGGCTGGGCCAGGGGGTCAGCCGAGTGGGAATAATGCCTAGAGACATTGGTTTGAGAGCTGGGTAGGACTGGCTTTAAGTGTTTGATACAGTTGCTTGCTGCGTGATCTTGTGAAAGTTACTGTCCCTCTTCCAGTCTCCTTATCCGTAAACTGGAAGGCCAGAGGCATCTTTGGGATCTGGGTGAAATGAGGTTAGAGGTCAATTTTTTACCAGCTCTTCCTTGGGTAGTTATGAATTGAACATAATGAGCTCTCCCTAAGGCAGAGGCAAAGCGCTGCAGAACTTGGAATACAGTGAGTGTCAGTGACAGTGATTTTGTTGAACAGCAAACAGGAGTTCTACCATGCCCAGCAAAAGTTCAAAGCCCACCTCCCCCTCAGGAGAGGCCTGTCCAGCCCTCTCATTTTTGTTGATGTTGCTGTCGCTGTCTGTGTCTTTGAGCCATTATCCCATGAGCCTGGCCTCAAATTCAGTATATAGCAAAAGGGGTCCCAAGACAGCTGGGGCTACACAGAGAAACCCTATCAAACAAAACAAAACAAAGGGGTAATTTATCCCTTTTGCCATTTATTTAGGTACTTTTTCGAATGGTTTTGGTTTGTTGATTCGTTTGTTTGTCTCTAAGACAGGGTTTTGTTGAGTAGCCGTAGCTGTCCTGGAACTAGCTCTGTAGACCATGCTGCCTTGAACTCCCAGAGATCTGCCTGCCTCTGCCTCCTGAGTGCTGGGATCAGTGCATGCCCCTACCACCTGGCCTGCTTTTGTCTTTATTTTTCAAAGATTTGTTTTCGGTGTCTGGATGTAGACATGAGAGTGCAGATAGATGCCTACTGAGCTCAGAGGTATTTGGCACCTAGAGCTGAAGTTACTAATTATTGTAAACCACCCAAGGTGGGAGTGGGAACCAAACTGGGTCCTCTAGAAGAACAGCAAATGACCTTAGCTGCTGAGTCCTCTCTCCAGTCCCTGCCTTAGTCTTTTTTTTTTCAAGTACATTTATTTATTGTGTGTGCATATGTATCGTAGGATATGTATCATAGGATATGTATATGCGTGTCTATGTGTATGTAGGTGCATGTGTGCACTTGTGTGTGTCTGTGCATGTGTGTGCTTGTGTGTATGTATGCGTACACTCGTGTATGCCCGTGTGGATATCTGTGTGTGCATACCTGTGTGCAAGTGTATGTGTGCATGTACATGTGTGCGTGCCTGTGTGTGCCTGTGTGCGTGTGTGTGTGTGTGTGTGTGTGCGCACATGCCTGTGTGTGCTCGCATGTGTATGTATGTGTGTGCACATATGTGCGTAAGTCAAAGGACAATTCACATGAGTTGGTTCTCACTTTCCATCACACGGACCCAGGGTCTGAATTCAGGTCCTCGGGCTTAATGGTAAGGGCCTTCATCTGCTGAGCCACCTCACTGGCCCCCACCATAGATCTGAAAACCCATTTGACTCCATTACAACCTTCAAGAGGTAAGCATTCTTACTACTCCTAATTCAAAGACAGAAAAACTGAGGCCCAGTGATACCCTGTGATTGCTGAAGTTCTCATAGCCAGGAATGCCTGAGCTGGGATTTGAACCCAATTATCAAGGAGACAGTGTAAGAGGTTGTCTTGAGAGTCTCAGGGACTGTGTGGGCTAGGCCTGGGTCCAGGAGCCCAGAGAGAGTGGGGGTGGGGTGCTGCGTGTTCCAGTGGGGGTGGTATGCAAATTCTTGAACCAAGGCTGGGGTGGAGGTCTGGGCTCTGGCAAGGGAGAGGTTTGTGTTTCCAGATCCCCACCCCCTTGCAGATGGAGGTAGTGCAGAGAAGGGGATGTTTGCTTCCCCACCGCCCACCCTTTGGGTGACATCACAGCAGGACAGCCAATGGCCAGGGTCCCCCCCTCTGCCCCCTCCTTCCCATTCCTTTTCCCTCCCAGCCCAAGGCTGGGGCTAAACAGACAGACCAAGGAGCTCTGGAGGTGTCTAGAAGCCCACCGGTAAGAAATAATCAGCTGGCCACTCTGGAATGGACTGGGCTGAGCAGCCCTAGGAACATGACCTGGGGTTCTGGGAGGTCTGGGAAGGGAGATTAACATAGGAGTTAAATTCATGGGCTGCAGAGCCAGGCTCTGGGTTCAAATTCTACGCTCCCATTTTTGTGGGGAGTGGTGTGGTCCTTTGATCTCTTGTGGCCCGGGCTGGGCTCCAGCTTATGTAACCGAATATAACTTTGGACTTCTGGGCTCCCTGCTTTCACCTTCCAAGTGCCAGGATCACAGGTGTGTACAACCGTGCTGAATAGATGTGGTGCTGGGGATGGGATCCAGGGCCATGCTGGGCAAGGCTCTATCTACCCAGTCTACTTTTTCTGTAGCCCTTCCTTTAGTGTTCCTGGAGACCCAGTCTCTCATTCTTTCTATATAGCCCAGGCTGGCTTTAGACTCCTTGGAAAGCCTCTGATTTTAGTCTCATGAGTTCTAGCATTATAAGTGTGCCCAACCATACCTGCCTGGGCAGCTTCAAGCTATCCCTTTGTCTTCATTTTCCCATCTGTAAGATGGGCAGATGGAGGCTCCTTCGCATCGCTGGTGGAGTATGCGAACTGCTTGGAAAGGGTTCTTGGTCTTTGAAAGTGGATGCTGGAGAGCTTCCATTGATCCTCTCGGTAGGAGACAGTACTCAGAATTTAGTTGGTCCTCAACTTAATGTTCCCTTTTGGTTGGGAGGAACTTAGGGTGCCACTGTGGTACAAAGAAAGGCTGAGTATGGAAGGCAGGTGCGATGGGTCAGGCAGAAGGATCAAGAGTTCAAGGTCACCCTCAACTACACAGGGAGTGTGAAGCCAGCCTGCACAACCAGGAGATTTTGTCTCAAACATACAAAGATGGCTGAATCTAAGAAACAGATGCACAGCCCCCGCTCTCTGCTCTCTGATGTTGCCAGAAATTAGGGTATATTAACTGAACACTTACCATATATGAGGAATAGTCAAGTACCTGTTGGTGTGTGTGTGTGTGTGTGTGTGTGTGTGTGTGTATGTGTAAGACAGACTCCAGGCTGGCCTCCAGTTTACAATCCTCTTACCTCAGCTTCCTAAATCTTGGGGTTACAAGCCGGCACCAAGCCAATGAAGCTACTTTTATTGGGTACATACTTCGTACTGCTAAGAAAACTGAGGTCCCAGCCGGGCAGTGGTGGTGCACACCTTTAATCCCAGCACTTGGGAGGCAGAGGCAGGCAGATTTCTAAGTTCGAGGCCAGCCTGGTCTACAGAGTGAGTTCCAGGACAGCCAGGGCTATACAGAGAAACCCTGTCTCGAAAAACCAAAAACCAAACAAACAAACAAAAAAGAAAAAAGAAAGAAAGAAAACAGGTCCCAAAGAGAAGGATTTTTTTTTCCATGTACTCAGACTGAAGAAGCTAGGCTGACCTAAGGGGCCACAGGCTACACTGCCTAGGCACCTCCTCTCAGCCTCATTGCATGGCCTTAGAGAGTGGCCAGGGGCCGGAGTAAGCTGGGCATTGCTGAGGGCAGCAGAGCATAGATGGCTTAGGGAAGTTGAGGCTCTGAGAGGGAAGAATTCACACATGAGGTAGATAACAGCTCCTGAAGGGAGGGAGCCAGAAGAACAGAATCCTTAGCTGGGTCATGGAAAGGCCCGGATGATGACATCCGCCTCTGAGCCACACTAAGGGTTTGAATGGCACCTAAAACAGACAAGTAGATCCGGGCCTGATGGTGTTGGCCTGCTAAGCCAACTCAAGGCCACTCTGGGCAACTTAGTGTGACTGTGCTTTAAAATAAAAGGGGGAAAGAGGGCCAGTAGAGTGCTTTGCCTAGCATGGGAGAGGCCAAGAGCTTGATGTCCAGCATCCCATAAAACCTGCTGTCGTTGAGTCTGTAATCCCAGCACTAGGGAGGGTGGTAGATGAAAGAGGCTCAAAGGTTCAAGACCATCCTCAGCTATGTAGGGAGCAAGGCCAGCCTGGGGTACATGAGACCCCATACACCAAATAAAGTACAGGGTTCAGAGGCAGCTCAGTACTAGAGTATTTGGCCAGCAGCTATGAGCTCCTGGGTTTGATACCAAATGTAAAAGACATTACATTTCTGTTTTGTTGTTGTTTTTATTTTGTTTTGTTTTGTTTTCTGAGACAGGGTTTCTCTGTATAGCCCAGGCTGTCCTGGAACTCACTCTGTAGACCAGGCTGGCCTCGAACTCAGAAATCTGCCTGCTTCTTGCCTCCTGAGGGCTGGGATCAAAGGCACTCATCCCCACTGCCTGCCCAAGACATTATATTTCCAGACCTTAACACATAATAAATGTGTTTTAGAAACGGGGTCCTTTGAAAAGTCTGGACGAATTTCAGGCATACGCGAGGTTAGTGTCTCAAGGACTGAGCTGTCGACATTCAGAAAGTTCTGCCTGGCCACAGTTCAACAGGAGAACCTCATTCCCTCTTCCTGTGACACAAACCAGAGACTCCCCGGAAGCCTGTCCCCCACTTCCTTACCTAGTGGGATGGGCAGGTCTGAGAACAAAGAGCGTCTGCAGAGGGAACATTTCCTTCGGAAGCTGCCCCCACCCCTGCCCAGGAGCTGGGCATGTGGCTCAGGAAGGGCTCAGAGGCCTAAATATAACCTGGGCTGGGCAGCTGCTCCAGGCACAGATGAAGAGGGGACACTGTGTTGCCCGTGTTCTGCCTAGGCTTCCTGTGTCAGGTTCTAGGTGTAGCCTCACTGCCTGGGTCCAGAGCAAGAGTGTGGCTTCAGCATCCTCCGTGGTATCTGGCACTATGTGAGGCAAGGTTCCCCACCGAGGTTCCCCACCGAGGTTCCCCACCGACCTTATTGACTCATTTAAAAAAAAAAAAAAAAAAGATTTATTTATTTATTTTTTATGTGCATTAATGTTTGAAGATGCCAGATCCCCTAGTACAGACAGTTTTGAACTGTCATATGGCTGCTGGGAATTGAACCCAGGTCCCTTGGAGGAGCAGCCAGTGCTCTTAACCACTGAGCCATCTCTCCAGGCCTCTACCCCTTTTGTTGTTTTTGTAAATTTTTTTTTTTTTTGAGATGGTCACATGCTATAGCCCAGGATGAACCCAGAACATATTATATAGCCCAGGCTGGACATAAACCATAAATCTTCCTGCCTTCCAGTATTTTTTCAGTAATTTTGAGACAGGGTCTCATGTAGCTCACGCTACATTTTAACTCATAATCCTATGAGTTAAAATTACAGAAGTCTCTGACCACACCCAGTTTATGACAGTCTGTCTTTAACTTTCCTTTACTTGTCAGCAAAATAGGGCCCCGTGGCCAGCCAGGCCTGGCACTGACAGGGTCCTTTGGAATTTATTCAATTTGACTCCTCTTGCTCACCTCAACTCTCCCCCAGTAGCTCTGCAAATCAGGCCCTGCTACTGCGAGTTAGGTAGAGAACAGAGGTCAAAGGCACAGGTCTTTACTCTGCCTCATCCTGGCTATGTGACTCTGCACAGGAAACATCTCACCGAGCCTTGATCTCTGCCCCTGTGACAACAAGCAGGTCTGTGGTTGCCCTCACAGGGCCTGGTTCACAGGGAAGCCATCTTAGGAGAGAGGGGTCTTCAGCTTATCTGCAGGAGCTGAAAGAGTTCACAAGGGAGGCTGGGCTTAGACATAGAATCTAAGATTCCTAGGAGTTGCTGACAGGAGCCTTCAGACACTGAAGAGGCAGTGGCAGGGGCAGGGGGATGTGATTACAGCACGTGTGTATGTGGCCAGAGGGTTGTCTAGTTCGGCCAATTGTGGCCTAAGTTTGCTGCATCGCATAAACCCATTTCATGCAGTTGGCCTAGGGAGTTAAGGATGACCTTGAATTGTTTGGTCCTCCTGCCTCCACCTGCCAAATGCTAGGGTTATAGTTGTGCATGCTAGGCAAGCACTCTACCAACTGAGCTCCTTTGCTTCAGGGGTGAGCTATGAAGGGCTATTGTACTGCAGCGGGTGAGTGGGCGGGCGGGTGGGCAGGGGCACAGCAGATGGGCCATTGTGTGAGGGAATGTGCCGCATAGGCCTGACCTTTTCCTGTGTGGCAGGGGTTGGCGGGCTGGCATGCCAGGTGGGGGCCAAGCTCAGAGACAGTCTCCTCCCCCATGTCCCTAGGAGGGACGGGCTGGAGGCTGCCTTCTCTGTACCTTCTTCTTAGATTATGTGTGCCACACGGGTACCAATTTCCTTGTCTTCTCTGAGATGGCATATTTTCAGTAAAGCAGCTGTTTGGTAGACTAAAGACAGTGACATATGCCTGTGACCCCACTTTCTGGGAGGCTGAAATGGGGGTGAGGTACAATAGTTCAAAGTCATCTTCATTTACATAGAGAATTTGGGGCTAACGTTCTTTTTGTTTGTTTGTTTGTTTGTTTGTTTGTTTGTTTTTTGAGACAGGGTTTCTCTGTGTTGTCCTGGCTGTCCTGGAACTCACTCTGTAGACCAAGGTGGCCTTGAACTCAGAAATCCGCCTTCCTCTGCCTCCCAAGTGCTGGGATTAGAGGCATGTGCCACCATCAACCGGCGAGGCTAACATGTTCTAAGACCCTGTCTCAAACTCAAAGCAAGGACTGGGAATGTAGCTCAGCTAGTAGAAACGGTAGCCTCGCATCCCATGCCCAAAGCCCTGGGATTGACTCCCTAGTACACAATAAAGCAGACGTGATGGGATTGCACGTGTGTACTACCAGGCCTAGTATTCCTAGCTCTGCATTCAGGCTTTTGTTTTGTTTTTGTTTTGTTTTGTTTTGTTTTGTTTTGTTTTTGAGACAGGGTCTCTCTGTGTAGCCCTGGCTGTCCTGGAACTCACTCTGTAGACCGGGCTGGCCTCGAACTCAGAAATCCACCTGCCTCTGCCTCCCAAGTGCTGGGAATAAAGGAGTGTGCCACCACTGCCTGGCACATTCAGGTTTTTGAGACAGTGTCTGATCATGGGCTCCAGGCTGGCCTGGAAATATCCAGAAGGCACTTGAGCACAAAGAACTGTCAGAACGGGAACAGGGTCAGATTCTTAGGAAGCTACCAGGGGATATGAGGTAATACTGCTGTGTGTGTTGTTCTTCCTAGAGCCTCAGACCCAGGAGGCCCAGGGAGCTGAAAGTGACCCTCAGGTGAGAGCTGGCTGGTCCTACATACCCCTCTCTATCTTTCCTGGGCCTGTCTGGTGTCCCATACCCTTTGTCTCTCCTTGGCAGGCAGCAAGACCTCAAAGGAAGAGTGAGATTCCCGCTTACAGCTGTGCATCTCCCCGAGTGGGGCTCCTGTCAGGAGAAAAGACCATCACTCAGGAAGTGGTGAGGGGCCCTACTCTCCATCTGCCTAATGCCATCCCTGCACTTGACTTCTCTGGCAAGTCCCATCTCTACCCCACAATCCCTCCTTGCCTCAAGCCTCCATCTTGTACCCCTAGGCCCAGCGGCAGCTGCTCCATGAGGAGCTGAAGCTGGTCCTACAACAGAAGGAGGAGAGGAAACGGGAGCCAGAGCCCCAGAGGACTCTCTGCAGAGCTATGGAGGCCAGGAGCCGCAGCGCTGAGGTGGGTGTCCACAGGTTAGGGTGCCAAGAAGGCATGTCCTGGCTTCTCTAGGTCTTGGCATCCCCACCTGGAAGCTGGAATTGAAAATGTGAGGGAGAAATTAACATATGTCAAATGCCCCACACAACATGGGGCCTACAGATGGGTGTGGTGGCTCACGCCTATCATTTTAGCTTCCAATCTCAAGGTCAACTCGGACAATTTAGTAAGGCCCTGTCTCAAAAAGGTTTTAAAAAAAAAGTGTCATTCAGGGATGGAGTACCCTAATATGCACAAGACCTTGGATTCAATCCTCAGTACTGATGATGATGATGATGATGATGATGATGATGATGATGATGAAACCAGCAGAGGGACCAGTCAGATGGGCTCAGGGGGAACAGGAGCCTGCTACCAAGCCTGATGATCTGAGTTCAATCTTCTGGAAGCTACATGGTAGAGGAAAAGACCTGGTTCCTAAAATTGATTCCTTTGACTTCCACACATAAACACATACGTAAATAAATTAATGTATCCCAGCACTTGGGAGGCAGAGGCAGGCGGATTTCTGAGTTTAGGGCCAGCCTGGTCTACAGAGTGAGTTCCAGGATAGCCAGGGCTACACAGAGAAACCCTGTCTCGAAAAACCAAAACTTAATTAATTAATTAATTAATTAATTAATGTAAACAAAACTTAAAAAAAAAAAAAAAAAAAAAAGGAGCCCCTTAGATGGAGAGATGAAGAGCACTGGATGCTTTTCCAGAGGATTCATTTCAATTTCCAGCACCCACCTAGGGGGGTTCAAACCATCTGGCACACTTCTCTGATCTCTACTGGCACCATGCATGTATGTGGTACACAGACATACCCATAGGCAAAACACCAATGCACATAAAGTCCTTTGTTTGTCTTCTTGTTTGGTTGCCTCTCCCCTAATCTTTCTTTTTTCTTCAAATTTTCATGACAAGGCTTCTCTTTGTAATCTTGGCTGTCCTCAAACTGGCTCTGTAGACCAGACTGGCTTGGAACTCGGAGATCTGCCTGCCTCTGCCTCCTGAGTGCCAGAATTAAAGGTGTGTGTCACCACTGCCCAGCTCCCAAATCATTTTAAAATAAATTAAAAAAATACCTGGGTGTGATAGCACAGGCTTTTAATCCTAGCTCTTGGGAGGCAGAGGCAGGTGGATCTGTGAGTTTGAAGTCAGTCTGATATTCATAGTGAGTTTCAAGACAGCCAGGGCCTCAAGACCCTGTCTTGAAAACAAAAACAAAAAAGCAAAAACAAAAATTCAACAGAGGAGGGGCTGGAGAGATGGCTCAGTGGTTAGGAGCACTGACTGCTCTTCCAAAGGTCCCGAGTTCAAATCTCAGCAACCACATGGCAGCTCACAACCATCTGTAATGAGATCTGACGCCCTCTTCTGGTGTGCAGCTACACTGTACTCACATAAATAAAATAAATAAACCTTTAAACAAAAAAATTAAAAAAATAAATAAAAAATAAAAAAAATTCAGCAGAGGGCTGGGGAGATGGCTCAGCGGGTAAGAGCACCAACTGCTCTTCCAAAGGTCCTGAGTTCAAATCCCAACAACCACATGGTGGCTCACAACCACCCATAATGAGATCTGGCACCTTCTTCTGGTGTGTCTGAAGACAGCTGCAGTGTACTAATGTATGATAATAAATACATCTTTTAAAAAAATTTCAACAGAAATATTTTATCAGAAGAGGCTAGTATAACCAGGCATGGGTACATGCTTATGATCCTAGCACTTGTACTCAAGAGGCTGAGGCAGGGGAACTACCGTGAGTTAGAGCCCAACCTGAAATACAGAGTTAAGACCCTGAGTCAAAACACCCACTACAGAGAAGAGTGCGAAAGTGCGAAGTCACTGTGAAGGATGTGGGGACCCACAAGCCAAATCCAATCCTTTCCTGCTTTATGTGTAGCCTTAGGCAGGTGACCTAGTTTCTTGGAGCCCCAGCTTCCCGACTGGTGAGATGGGGCAATGGTCCCCATCTCTGGGAACTCCGACCGGTTCACCCTTTGGACATCTGCACAGTCTGGTACCAAGAGAACACCTTCAGTCACTGCCACTGCTTTCAGATTCGATGTCAGCAGTTTTAACCTCTGCTACTGAATACCAGGCCTGGTGGCTCTACTTATAAGGGAGCCTGCCTCACTAAGGCTGAGGGTGACAGGCAAGGGGGTCACGGCCTATAGAGTCCTGGGGTGGAATACCTAAGACAAGGCTTGGCTGTTTTATGTGCTCTGAGGCATTAAGTAAGTCACTTTAACTTTCTAAGCTTTACTGCCTTCCTGTGACTTCCCAAACAAGATGCTGCCCAGAGGAGTGGAAGGACCCTACTGTTCCAAGAAGCGCCCCCTGCCAACTAATGTTTCACATTCCCCTGCTCTAGTCCCTTCGGGCCACTGCAGTAGGGCATCTAGTCTAGGCCTGATTGTCCTTCTCCAGGCTCCTCCTGGCTGGCCACACTGCCTTGCACTCTCCCACGTTCCTCCATGCTTGTTCAGGTCTCAGTTAAAGACAGGACATTCCTTTCACACCACCCAACTTTGCAGTACGGCAACGGGCCCAGAAGTGCAAGGTGCTCCGCAAAATCTTGTGGTTTCCTAGACAGAATCAGACCTCTCGCTTCCCCTTCTGGGAAGCAGATGTGAACCCTCTAAATGTGTTTCAGAGCCAGGGCCAGTAAATACCATGAATGCCACTTCTGCTGCGGTCACCATTCATTACCCACGCAACCCACTTCATTGGATTCCCTTTCCCGGGGGAGTTATGTACGTCTTGGAGTTAGAGTTCACAACAGCATTCTCACACATATTCAAGCCCACAGAGGGCAAGACCCCAGTCTTCCATCTCGCATGGATTGAGGGTGCCTCCCTTTATTAGAAGCATGTCTTTGTCCTGTAGGAATAACTATGATCAAGTTGAATATTTTATATAAATGCTTTGGTTTGTTTAGTTTTGTGTTGGGAAGGGAACTCAGAACCCCGTGCGTGCTAGGCAAGAGTTCTACCACTGGATTAAATCCCTAGGCTTGTTGCGTGTAGTTATTAAAGCCCCACCTGGTCTTTAGAATATGGATATTGGAATTGTCATTTTGTCTTATGAGTTTAATCCCAGTACGTGAAGGAGGATCTCTGTGAATTCGAGGGTTTCTAGGGCGTTCTGGGCTACAGGAGTCCCTGTCTCAAAAATAAAAGAAAAAGAAGGAAGAAAAGGAAGAAAGGAAAATTAATAAGCTTCTCAAAATCACCTAATTTGGCACTCCTGGTCTCGCCCCCATGATCTTGCCCCGCCTACTCATCGCCTCTTCTTCCAGCCCCGCCCCGCCCCTTGCTTTTCCGGACCCCGACCCTCCGGGAGAGCGAGCGGGAAGGGAGAGCTGTTTAATCACAACGCGGGTCCCAGAGAAGGAACGCCATGGCGAGCTCTGGGCGAGTTGCTGTCTTGGAGCTCCATGGCGACCCCTTGCTGCCCCTCGCAGGAGCTGAGACGAGCGGAGTTGGTGGAGATTATCGTGGAGACCGAGGCACAGACCGGGGTCAGTGGCTTCAACGTAGCAGGCGGCGGCAAAGAAGGAATCTTTGTCCGCGAACTGCGAGAGGACTCACCGGCAGCCAAGAGCCTCAGCTTGCAAGAAGGTAGGCGTGGTCTGGATATGGCAAGGCGGAGCCGGTCTATGGGGGCGGTGTTAAAGATCTGCCTTAGCCATCGCGCTGGAGGCGTGGCTTGGGGGCGGGGCAAAACTGGTCTGTGGAGGCGGGGTTAGGAATCTGCTTTGGGTCCCCGGCCTGGCGGGGGCGTGGCGGCGTGGGGCGGAGTCTGAAGGCCTGGTGGGTCAGCGTTGACCTGCACGGGTGTGGTTAGGTATCTGCCTAGAGTCCTGGCAGAAAGAAACTGAAGCTGTGCTTATTTTCTAGGAGGCGGGGCTAAGGGGTTGTGGTGAGGCTTTCCTTGTTCTTCTGAATCTAGCTCCTCAAGCATGCCAGGCCCCCTCGCTCGATCACATTGTTTTGGGTGCTCCGGAAGGAGCCCAGACCCACCTGAACTCGCTGTACAGTTGAAGATGAACTTACTCCATCTACCAAATGCTAGGATATAGGCCTGCACCCCCTTGCCCGTCTTTCAAATTCCTTTTTAAAATTTTGAGTCTAAGTTTCTCGAGTTGGCCTTGAACTTCCTGTGTAACCCTGGCTGGGTTTAGACTTAAAAATAATTATTTTATTATTTTATTTGTATGGATGTTTTGCCACCAACTATGTGTGTGTCATGTATCTGTTGTACCTCTGGAGGCCAGAAGACGGCTCTGAAGCCCCTGTGCGCCGCCAAGTGGGTGACAGATTCTCTGAAGGAGCAGAGAGCACTCTTTACTGCTGAGCCATCTTTGCCAGCCCTTGGCCTTGAACTTTTGATCTTTCTGCCTCCGGCGTAGCTGGGATGACAGGCCTGAGTGACCATGCCCAGCTGGCACTATGATTATTTAGGGCCGGTTCATTGTCTGTGTTGGACTCCCAGAACCCTCGTGATATTTCTGTGTCTCCATATTTTCATCTTTAAATGGGAATAATTAGCACTGACCTCATGAGGTTATTATGTAGCTTAAATGAGTCAGGTTTTGAAAACAGCACACAGAGAAGTGTCACACAGTAAGCACTATGTAAGTGCTAATTAATGTGTTATTGAGACAGGAAAAAGGGGTGGAGTTAACTTGAGATGGAGAGAGGAGCTTAATTAAATGAAAGATGTTTTTAAGAAATATGGATAAAGCTGTTTCAACTTATGCATTCCATGGAGCAATTCTTTTTTAATGAATTATTTTAAAAATGTATATGTTCATTTTTGTCATACTGAGGATGGAACCCCAGGGCTTTTTGGACTTGCTAGGCGGGTGTTCTATAAACTGTGCTCCCAGCCTCTCATTGGTGAGCTCTGGGCAAGCACTGTACCAATGAAGTACATCCCTGCTCCATAACAATTATTTACTAAGCATATTACTGCTTTGGCTACAATGGTGAACAGAACACAGAAAAGTCCCTACACTTAAGCTTACAGAATAGTGGGGTGAAACTAGTAAGAAGGTAGAGGAAGGGCAATTTTGAAGGGCTCATAAGGACTATGACTTTTATTCTGGGGCACAAGCAGAAGAGAAGCAGAAATGAAGGCTGTTGAGCTGCTTTATTTACAGTAGATTGAAATGTAAAAGGCAGCATGGGGGGAGGAAAGATCAGGGTCAAGCCTCTAAGAGGTGACTGGAGGGCAAGCCTAATATGGGGTTGTTGGAAGGACTTGAATCTCAGAGATTCTGGACTAGGTGTGAGGTACCATAGAGAGGAAGGCCTCAAGGATGCTTCTAGGCATCACTTTTAGGTGGTAGAGTGCCTAGCTAGGTTTCATCCACAATTCATTGGTTGTGGGGAATCCCCGAGAAGGTTTTACCTGAGGACTCAGTGGCCTTCTGATACCTGTGTGGAGAAAGACAAGGTGGGAGTGTGTTTTGTTTTAAAACTCAAGGAAAATTTTATTGCAGACTGGGAGAAAAACACCAATGCAGGCCTTTAAGTCTTAGCAATTGTTGAGGTGGGGGGAGAGGAAGAGAGAAAGTCAGGTCTTTTAAGTTAGAGTCCAAGAAAGCAATGGAAGTTGGTAAGTAGTCACATGGCTAAAGGGATGGGGGAGGGTCGTGGGGCGCCTCAGAGGAAGAATAAGACAGTACAAAACACTGTGTCAGGGACAGCATGCCCAGGCTCTGAGCAGTATCCAAGAGAAATAGAAATGGATAAGAAAGAAGAGGAACAGTTGCCAGGCTTCAAAGTGCTACATGATAGGAGTTTGGCAAAGCTGCTTTAGTTGTTTCTTGTTTGGTTGGTTGTTTTGGTTTGGTTTTTCCAGAGACAGCCTTTCTCTGTGTGGCCCTGGTTATCCTGAACTCCCTTTGTAGACCAGGTTGGCCTTCAACTCACTTGCTACTGCCATTTGCCTCTGCGTCCCAAGTGCTGGGATTAAAGGCATGTGCCACCAAGCCCAGCTTGTTTCCTTATTTTAATTTGTTGAGACAGCCGCCCTAGGTGGTACAGGCAAGCCTTAGATTCCTTGTGCTCCAGCCTCACAAGGGTTGAGATGGCAGGCGGGCACCATGAGGCCCATCAAACGTCCTAAGTCAGAGGAATCTCTTGCACACTGGCTGGAGGTGTGGAAGGGCACGTGGGTAGACAATCTACCCTTCACATCTCTGAACTCTGCATCTGAGGATTCAGCCGATCAGAGACTGAAATTATTTGTGCCTGTGTTGGGGGGAAGTGCCCATACTGAACGACATATGTCTGGACTTTCTTCTTTCGTTATTCCTTTGTTTGTTTGTTTGTTTGTTTGATTGATTGATTGATTGTTTTTTGGTTTTTTTTCGAGACAGGGTTTCTCTGTATAGCCCTGGCTGTCCTGGAACTCACTCTGTAGACCAGGCTGGCCTCGAACTCAGAAATCCTCCTGCCTCTGCCTCCCAAGTGCTGGGATTAAAGGCATGCAGCACCACAGCCTGGCTTTCATTATTCCTTGAGGGGCTAGAGGGGCTCTATAGTTAAGAGCGTTTGTTAATCATGCTGAGAACCAGGGTTCAGTTCCCAGCACCCACACTGTTGCTCACAACCATCCTTTACGGGGGTCATATGCCCTCTTCTGGGCTCTGCTGCCATGCGTGGAAACAAAATACTCAAACACAGAAAGTAAGAATAAATCTTAAAATACAAAGGAACAACTATTTCTATAGCATTTACATTGTATCATATATAATTTGGAGTTGGTGCTGGCCTATCATCCCAGCAGCCCTTGGCAGGCTGGGGCAGGAGGGGGCAGGAGATTCTTGAGTTTAAGGCTAGTCTGGACCACACAGGGGAGATTTTGTATCAAGCAAACAAACAAAGTTATCTACGTGTCCAAGGTAGAAAAATGGAAGGTCAAGGTCTGCCTTTGCAACTTAGTAACATCCTGTCTCAGAGAGAGAGAAAAGAGGACTAAGGCTCTGCCTCAGTGGTAGAGTACTTGCCTAGAGTTCACAGGTGAGAACCTTGGGGTGTGGCTCAATGGTAGAGTGTTAGTCTAGATGCATAAGGCCCTGGATTCAATCTCCAGCAGCATTAAAAAAAAAAAAATCCAAAAGTTAGAAAGTTAAGCTGAAGAGATGGCTCAATATTTAAGAGTGCTGGTTACTCTTCCAGAAGATCAGGAGGAGGAGGAGGAGGAGGGAGACGGGGAGGGAGACGGGGACAAGGACGAGGACGAGGACGACAAGGAGGGGGAGGGAAATAATGATAATTTTTTTCTTTTTCTTTTGAGACAGGGTTTCTCTGTGTAGCCCTGGTTGACCTAGAACTTACTCTGTAGACCAGGCTGGCCTCAAACTCAGAGCTATGCCTGACTCTGTCTCCCAAATGCTGGGACTAAAAGCAAGCATTACTAATGCCTGGCATTGGACACAGATTTTATTCTGGCCACATGGTAGTTCACAATAAGTGTCTGACTCTAGTCCCAGGGGATCCAACACCTTCTTCGGGCTTCTATTGGCACCAGGCACGCATGTGGAGCATAGACTTGCATGCAAGGAAAATGCTTATACATTAAAAACAAACAAACAAACAAAACCCCATTAAAATATAATAATAAAACTCCAAAATTTTACCTAGAGGTGATTTGTAGTACAGGGAGTGCAAGGCAGATGTATATAGGTCTTATGCAAATATTATAATGTTTACATGAGATTTGTACATTCGCAGTTTTAATACTTGGGTGGATAGTGCTTAAAAACTTCCCCGCAGAGATTGGGGAACTACTTATAAATGTAAAGGGGAACATTCAAGGATGGAAGCATAAATGTGGGTGTCAGAAATAGACATCTTACTAAGCTTCACAAAATTCCCCAACTGGGGTCCTATAATCTTAGTACTCAGGGGGCTGAGGCAAGAGGATTGATAGTTTGAGGCTAGCCTTGGAGTCAGAGTGAGAAAGAGATCAAGAACAGCCTGAGCTACACAGGGAAACCCAGCTTCAGAAAGCAAAAACACACACACAAGGCTGGAGAGCTAGCTCAGTGGGTAAGACACTAGCTGAAGAGAGGACCAGAGTTTGTCTCTGACACCCTTGTTGGGCAGCTCACAACTATCTGTAAGTTCAGTTCCAGGAAATCTGAAGCTCTCTGATTTCGGTGGGAGCCAGCATACACACACACACACACACACACACACACTCACACATATACACACACACACTCACACATATACACACTCTTACATACACACACATACACACACTCACACATATACACACTCATACAAACACATATATACACACACATACACACATTCAAACACACATATACACACATACAAATACACATATACTCACACACATACACACTAACACAAGCATAAACACTCACAAACACTCAAACACGCACACACATATACAAACATGCATACACACACACAAACATACGCACACACTCGCACAAACACACAAATACACACTCACGCATACATACACTCACATAAACAACAATAAAATGAATATTAAAACAGACACAATAAAGAGTATTACCAGAGGCCGGAGAGATGGCCCATGGTTTTGAGTGTTGAGTGCAGTTTCCAGAACCCATGTCAGGTAGCTCACAGCCACTAATACTTCTGGCTATAAGGTATGCGATGTCTTCTTCTTTTGGCTTCAGAGAGCATCCGCACAGCAAAGCATGCGTGCACACAGACGTACATTAAAAGCAGGGAAGAGAGCAAGTGTAGCAACACACTTCTTTTAATCCCAGCACTTGGGAAGCAAAGACAGGTGGATCTCTGTTAAACTGAGGCCAGTGTGTCTAGGCAAAGACAATTCAAGGTCTAAATCTTCTGTCGGTGTGTCTGTCATACGGCCGCATAGTACTAGAGACTGAACCCAGGGCGCCCTCGTACTAGGCAAGCGCACTCTGTTGTGGCAGCGTTACATCTCCAATTTCAAAAGTATACTCTTATGAGTTCAAGAAGCCGAGGAAGGAACCATCCCTATAGGTACCTCCGTATAGGCTATCAACTTCAGAACCCACAGCTGGGTGCGGTGGCAAATGCCTGTAATCTTAGCACTTGAGGTGGAGGCAGAGGGTCAAGGGTTTAAGATCATCCTCGGCTATATAGTGAACTGAGTTACATGAAACCCCTGTGGGTGCTCAAGGATGCTACTTTTTGATTCTAATCTCACAAGGAACCCTCTTGAATGATGAGGATGGAAAAGGAGAGTGGAGAGGTAACCATAAGTGGCCTGAGTGGATTGGTTCCTTCCGGAAAGGGGCGTGGCTAAAGCCAATGGAACCAGTTTCCGCTCTTAGAGCCCTCACCTCTGAAATTTCCTCTCAAGCCAGAGGCCTATGATATGCAGGGTCGAAATCTGGGATTTGGCCGGGCAGTGGTGGCGCACGCCTTTAATCCTAGCACTTGGGAGGCAGAGGCAGGAGGATTTCTGAGTTCGAGGTCAGACTGGTCTACAGAGTGAGTTCCAGGACAGCCAGGGCTACACAGAGAAACCCTGTCTCGAAAAGACAAAAAAAAAAAAAAAAAAAAAAATCTGGGATTGTACCTCTCTTGGCTGACTCCTAGGAAGTGGGCGGGCCCAAGTTGTGGGTGGAGTCAGGAGACACTCACTCCAGACCCACCTCCACCTCGCTTTCAGGGGACCAGCTGCTGAGTGCCCGTGTGTTCTTTGAGAACTTCAAATACGAGGATGCACTTCGCCTGCTGCAATGCGCCGAGCCCTACAAGGTTTCCTTCTGCTTGAAGCGCACTGTGCCCACCGGGGACCTGGCACTGCGGCCCGGGACGGTGTCTGGATACGAGATGAAGGGCCCGCGGGCCAAAGTGGCCAAGCTGGTACGCGTGCTTAGCCCGGTCCCGGTCCAGGACAGCCCCAGTGACCCGGTCGCTGCGCCGTAAACCCTACTCCCTGCCCCCGTGGCCCACTTTGGCCCTCTGTCTTGTCACTAACCCAACACTAATTCGTCCTCTGCTCCTAAACTCCACTCCTGTCAAAGGGTGCACCTATCAGCAGGTGGTTCTCACCCATCCCCACCAAGCAACCTGGGCTCATTGCGGGTTATGGAGTCCTGGAAGACCAGATTCTAGCCCAACGCTGTTGGGTTACTGAGTGACCCAAGTTTCTTTTCCTCTCCGGGTCCCAGTTTCCCCATCTGTACAATAAGGATGTTGGGGAAATTCCAGAATAACGGCCCGGAGTTTTTGAGTTCTCATTGCCATACCCCTGTCCACTCACTTTGAGATTCTGAATGACTGTCATTGCTTTTCTGGGATGAAGTGACAGGCAGGAAAGTGGATGTGTTTTAGAGTATACCCTACCCCAAACCTCCCAGCCTGGTGTACTAGGTGGGTTATTTTTCTGTCTTCTCCCAGCCTCCCACTGTCCCACACCCTCCTGCCTCTCTCCTCTCTCCTCAGAACATCCAGAGTCTGTCCCCTGTGAAGAAGAAGAAGCTGGTGACTGGGGCCCTGGGGACCCCCGCAGATTTGGCCCCTGTTGACGTCGAGTTCTCTTTTCCCAAGTTCTCCCGACTGCGTCGGGGTCTCAAAGCTGAGGCTGTCAAGGGACCTGCCCCAGCTGCCCCTGCCCGTCGACGGCTCCAGCTGCCTCGGCTACGTGTCCGAGAAGTAGCTGAAGAGGCCCAGGTAGCCCGAATGGCTGCTGCTGCTCCTCCCCCAAGGAAGGCCAAGGCAGAGGCTGAGGCAGCCACAGGAGCTGGGTTCACGGCCCCTCAGATAGAGCTAGTTGCGCCTCGGCTGCCTAGTGCTGAGGTGGGTGTCCCTCAGGTCTCAGTTCCCAAGGGGATCCCATCAACAGAGGCAGCAAGTGGCTTTGCCCTTCACCTGCCAACCCTTGGGCTAGGAGCCCCAGCTGCACCGGCTGTGGAGCCCCTAGCCACAGGAATCCAGGTTCCGCAAGTGGAACTCCCCACCCTGCCCTCTCTACCCACTCTTCCCACACTTCCATGCCTGGACACCCAGGAAGGAGCTGCAGTGGTAAAAGTCCCCACCCTGGATGTGGCGGCTCCTTCTGTGGGGGTGGACCTGGCTTTGCCAGGTGCAGAGGTGGAGGCCCACGGAGAGGTTCCTGAAGTGGCCCTCAAGATGCCCCGTCTCAGTTTCCCCCGTTTTGGGGTTCGAGGGAAGGAAGCTACAGAAGCCAAGGTAGTCAAGGGCAGCCCTGAGGCCAAAGCAAAGGGTCCCAGACTTCGAATGCCCACCTTTGGGCTTTCTCTCCTGGAACCCCGGCCCCCTGGCCCCGAAGCTGTTGCTGAGAGCAAGCTGAAGCTACCCACCCTCAAGATGCCCTCTTTTGGCATTGGTGTGGCTGGGCCGGAGGTCAAGGCACCCAAAGGGCCTGAAGTAAAGCTCCCTAAGGTTCCTGAGGTCAAACTCCCCAAAGTGCCCGAGGCAGCCATTCCAGATGTGCAACTCCCCGAGGTACAGCTGCCCAAAGTGTCAGACATGAAACTTCCAAAGATCCCTGAGATGGTTGTACCCGACGTTCGCCTTCCGGAAGTGCAGCTGCCCAAAGTCCCTGAGATGAAAGTCCCAGAGATGAAGCTCCCGAAGGTGCCCGAGATGGCTGTGCCTGATGTCCACCTTCCAGATGTACAGCTCCCGAAAGTTCCAGAGATGAAGCTCCCAGAGATGAAGCTCCCGAAGGTGCCCGAGATGGCCGTGCCTGATGTACGACTCCCGGAAGTTCAGCTGCCCAAAGTGTCTGAGGTGAAGCTCCCAAAGATGCCCGAGATGGCTGTACCTGATGTCCACCTCCCAGAGCTGCAACTGCCCAAAATGTCCGAGGTGAAGCTCCCAAAGATGCCTGAGATGGCTGTGCCTGATGTCCACCTCCCAGAGCTGCAACTGCCCAAAATGTCCGAGGTGAAGCTCCCAAAGATGCCTGAGATGGCCGTGCCTGATGTTCGCCTCCCGGAAGTTCAGCTGCCCAAAGTGTCAGAGATGAAGCTCCCTAAGATGCCGGAGATGAGCATGCCTGACGTTCGCCTTCCAGAAGTTCAGCTGCCCAAAGTGCCTGACATTAAACTTCCTGAAATGAAGCTTCCAGAAATAAAACTCCCCAAAGTGCCTGAGATGGCAGTGCCCGGTGTGCCCCTTCCAGAGCTGCAGCTGCCCAAAGTGTCGGACATTCGGCTGCCTGAGATGCAAGTGTCCCAGGTCCCGGAGGTGCATCTTCCCAAGGTGTCGGAGATGAAGTTGTCCAAGGTTCCTGAGGCGCAGAGGAGATCCACAGGGGCAGAGCAGGCAGAAGGGACTGAATTCAGTTTCAAGTTGCCCAAGATGACCATGCCCAAGTTGGGGAAAGTGGGTAAGCCTGGGGAGGCAGGTCTTGAGGTTCCAGACAAACTCATGACACTCCCCTGTCTGCAGCCGGAGGTGGGCACTGAGGCGGCCCGTGCTGGTGTCCCTTCCCTTGCTCTCCCCTCTGTGGAGCTTGACTTGCCTGGGGCCCTGGGCCTGGAGGGACAAGTCCAAGAAGCTGTGTCCGGTAAAGTGGAGAAGCCAGAGGGCCCCAAGGTGGCAGTGGGTGTCGGAGAGGTGGGCTTCCGCATACCCTCTGTGGAGATTGTCACTCCTCAGCTGCCCACAGTTGAAGTTGAGAAAGAGCAGCTAGAGATGGTGGAGATGAAAGTCAAGCCCACTTCCAAGTTCTCTCTGCCCAAATTCGGACTTTCAGGGCCCAAAGCTGTCAAGGCAGAGGCGGAGGGGCCTGGGCGAGCCACCAAGCTGAGGGTATCCAAGTTCGCCATCTCACTCCCCAAAGCTCGAGCAGGGACTGAAGCTGGAGCCAAGGGAGCCGGGGAAGCAGGGTTGCTGCCTGCCCTCGATCTCTCCATCCCACAACTCAGTCTGGACGCTCCACTGCCCTCAGGCAAGGTGGAAGTAGCAGGGGCTGATAGCAAGCCTAAAGCGTCCAGATTTGCTCTGCCCAAGTTTGGGGTGAAAGGCCGGGACTCTGAGGCTGATGAACTAGTGGTAGGGGAGGCTGAGCTTGAGGGAAAGGGTTGGGGCTGGGATGGGAAGGTGAAGATGCCCAGGCTGAAGATACCATCCTTTGGGCTGTCCCGAGGAAAGGAAGCAGAGACTCAGGATGGACGTGTCAGCCCCAGGGAAAAGCTGGAGGCCATAGCTGGGCAGCTTAAGATCCCTGAGGTGGAATTGGTCACACCAGGAGCTCAGGAGACAGAGAAGGTCACCAGTGGAGTGAAGCCATCAGGCCTCCAGGTGTCCACCACTAGGGACGTGGTTGCAGAGGGCCAGGAAGGTGTGCAGAGGGTGCCCACACTAGGTATCTCTCTGCCCCAGGTGGAACTGGCCAGCTTTGGGGAGGGAGGCCCTGAGATCGCAGCCCCTTCTGCAGAGGGCACAGCAGGCTCTAGGGTCCAGGTGCCCCAGGTGATGCTGGAGCTGCCTGGAACTCAGGTGGCAGGTGGTGATCTGTTAGTGGGTGAGGGCATCTTCAAGATGCCCACAGTGACAGTGCCCCAGCTAGAGCTGGATGTGGGGCTGGGCCATGAAGCCCAGGCTAACGAAGCAGTCAAGAGTGAGGGTAGGTTAAAGCTGAAGTTGCCCACACTGGGAACAGAAAGCAGAGGAGAGGGTGCTGAGCCCCAGGGCCCTGAGGCCCAGCGCACCTTCCACCTCTCATTGCCAGATGTGGAACTTACCTCACCAGTGAGTAGCCACGCTGAGTACCAGGTGGTTGAGGGCGATGGAGATGGCGGGCACAAACTCAAGGTTCGGCTGCCCCTGTTTGGTCTGGCGAAGGCCAAGGAAGGAATAGAAGTTGGAGAAAAGGTTAAGAGTCCGAAGCTCAGGCTACCCCGAGTGGGCTTCAGCCAAAGTGAGTCGGTCTCTGGAGAAGGCTCTCCTAGTCCTGAAGAGGAGGAAGGAGGCAATGGGGAAGGGGCTTCCGGTCGCCGGGGTCGGGTCAGGGTCCGCTTGCCTCGTGTAGGCTTGGCTTCTTCTAAAGTCTCTAAGGGACAGGAAGGTGATGCAGCCTCCAAGTCCCCACTTGGAGAGAAGTCACCCAAATTCCGCTTTCCTAGAGTGTCCTTAAGCCCCAAGGCCCGGAGTGGGAGTAGGGACCGGGAAGAAGGTGGATTCAGGGTCCGACTGCCCAGTGTGGGATTTTCAGAAACAGCAGCCCCAGGCTCCACTGGGATTGAGGGAACCCAGGCTGCTGCCATCTGAAGCCCTGGGACAGCTGTGGATTCCCCCTCTTGTCTTCCCGTCCCCCAGCCCAGCTCCCCGTTTTGTGTGTGACATTACTAGCACTAATTAATCCTCAGAGGGCTTGAAGGTGGGCAACTGACTCAGGCAGGAGCCAGTGGCCTGTGCCACCTCATTGGCCCAAGTGCCTGTATATCATGTCAAGCTATGGGAATAAAATAATTCAAAAGTTGCCACGTGTCTTGGTTCTTGTGTGGGAGAACACAAGGTCTCTGTATGTTCCCCCCACCTGGCTTGTGCAGTGTTATTTCAGCTTGAACTTAAAATCTTGCAGCCTTAGGGGCTGGAGAGATGGCTCAGAGGTTAAGTGCATTGGCTGCTCTTCTAGAGGTCCTGAGTTCAATTCCCAGCATCCACATGGTGGCTCACAACCATCTGTAATGAGATCTGGCGCTCTCTTCTGGCAGACAGAAAGCTGCCTACAGCCACAGCCTCTCAGTGCTGGGATTAAAGGCAAGCACCTGCCCTTCCCCTTCCCAGTTCCCAGAGGCCTTTGCAAAGGACAGCAGGGCACAGCAGGGCACAGCAGGGCACAGCAGGGC
>JADRCD010213329.1:0-18468 GCA_019843815.1 Montemys delectorum
GAGAGAGAGAGAGAGAGAGAGAGAGAGAGAGAGAGAGAATGAAATGAGAATGAATGGATGACGAGCGGTGCAGGCAAGCAGAGCAGAGCTTCTCTCCGAGTTCTGGGGTTGGGGGCAGCGCACAGTCTCCGAACCTGGCATGGCTCTGCAATGCCCACAGGTCTGACAGGCCCTCTGTTCCACCCCTGCCCCCGAAATACTTCGGCTCTTTTTGGCATCCGATTCCTAGGCCGGTTGCCGATCCTAGAGATGGGAGTGTTGGCTAATGAGAAGCCATCGACATGGTTTACATTTTTGGGTCTGTATCTGACATCTGACGGAATACCAATTCATCCTAACAAGGTTGTGGCAGGTAAAGAGGTGAAAGTTCTTCCAGCCCCCTGCTCAGGCTGAATTTCCGCCTCAGCTCCACCTGCGGGCTGAGTCCCCTTCCTCAGTGTGGGTCCACCCTGTAGGTTCTCCCCTCCCTGACCCATGTGACCTCAGTTTGTGATCTCTGGCCATCTCGGCCTCTGGCCCCCAGATTCTTCACCCTGTGCTGGCCCATCCTCAGAGCCGTGATGACCCAAACTCCTTAGCTCTCTGCAAAAGCCAGTCTCCAGGACACCCAGGCACCTAGTTCCCAAATTCCTTTTAAAATTCTCTGTCCTTAACTCCACAGGGCCGTGCTTCCCGGAGATCCTTTCTCCTTCATTTGTGATGGAGTAAATGAAGGTCTAGCCCCTGCAGGTGGGAGGAGGTGCAGAGTAAGTGGGATTCTGCCCCAGCCAGCAAGGTTGTCCTCACCTCACCAGTGCCTGGGGCCTTGAAAGCTGTTCATAGCTCTTTTTCACAGGGTGGTGTAATGAGCCCTCCCAAGTGAACTTGTGAGCTATAGCAATTCAACACCCAAAGTATCCTGGAAATTATGGTAGAAACAAGCAAGGGTATTTAAAAGTCTACCCTCTGCTCCTGGCTCCTCTCCCTGCCCTCAGAGTGTCAGTGTCCCCTTGAATGCCCAGGTGGGGCCCAGAGTAGCTGGTGGGAAAGGGAACCTCAGAGGCAGGAGTCTGTGGCCCTTGGGAGCTTGGTACCACAAGAGTCTAAGATCTAAGACCTGCCCTGTGTTTAACGGTCACTCCAGCAAATTGTCAGATAGCCTGGCAATATTTGGGCCATTGTTTCCAGCCCGAGACTGGCTTCAGCTGTAGCATATGCACTTCACCGGGATGACTGCTCAGCTCTTTACCCACACTGCATTGCTCCTGTCTGTTGCTTGTACTCCCCGGTATGGATGAACTATTAGCTCATTTGCTTGGTTTGAGATAAAGATACACAGTGCCTGAAAGTATTTGAAATTCTTTCCACTCCTGGGGGAAGTCAGCACCCCCTATGCCAATGAAACTCACATCTGCCCCTCCTCTTCATGCCAAGCAAAGACAGGTTTCCTGGAGATCTTGGTGGGGGTTGGGAAGGAGTTCTCACTGGCAGGGACTCCAGGGACTTAGTGAGTGTGCCAAGGGCAGGCCAGAGGGGAAGCTGGGAGGATGGGGAAGGAGTGGAGAGTAAGAGGGGCTAGGAGTTGCCATTGGCTGGGCTGCTCAACCCTTGGTCTTGAAGTCCCTGGTGCCCTTCTATGGGCACCAGGAGTACGGAGACAGCTAGGAGATCTTTCCTGAGTAGTGAACCCCACAGAATGAGGCCAAAGTCAAAGACCCAGGCTTGACCCTAGATGTGTTTGAGGCAGTGTTTGGAGGCACAAGGACTGGTAGGCCAGTGCTGCCCAATCCTAGCATACTATCTGACAAAGGCTTTTCTGAGAGGTGACATCTTCAGGACCAGGGCCCCCAACCACAGAGACATGCACATGTGTCAATTGCATGCCAGGGTTCTGCATTTAGCATGCTACCCTGATGAGTCAGAAGATGTTAAATTCCTTCATCCAGGGCCATAGGACCCTCCGACACACAATGAAACCTCATTCATGAAAAATATAACTATATTAACTGAAACCCCACTATTGCCCACCCTGTTCTGAGCACATGGTGGATGTGCCCACCCATGCTGTATCTAAACCAGACTCCTGCAGATTAGAAAACAGGCTCAAAGCTTCTAAGCCAATAACCCAAAGTAACACAGCTAATTCACCAACAGGGTTGGCCTTGCAAGCCTGGCAGCCTGACTCTGAAGTCTGTACCTATGACCATCAGGGGCCACATCCAGCCTCCGAGACTCTGTTGCGGCTGAGGACTCTCGTTCATACATTTGGCTGGGTAGCCATGGTTATAGGGACTGGGTGTGACATAGGGGCTGGGAAGTTTTGGCACGGAAGTATTAGGTGGGGGGGGGGGGGGGGGGCACATAGGCAATGGCGGCTGGGGGACACCGGGGGGGGGGGGGGCATCTCTGCTGGCTCCAGCTCCAGCACCAGGTGGGATCCATCAGGCTCATGTAAACACTTCTCACAGGCAGCTTAACCACTTGAGTGTGTCTGGCCTTCAAAGCCAGGGGGAGAGGCCGAGGAGGGAGGAGGGAGGTACCGAACTCCCTGGGGGGGGGGGGTAATGATTTATCTCCAGTGCAGGTGGGCTCTGCTGGGGCCTCTTTGGGAGACCAGGGGGTGGACTGGGCACAGAGGAGCTGAAAGGGAGGAGGGAGGGGGCTGGAGGCTCCATACTGAGGATCTCAGATTTCTCATTAGTAAGCCAAAACAACTCAGAACCAATCCCGGTTTCATAGGTGAAGAGCCTGAGGTTCAAGGAGACCAAACGACCAGTGCAATGACAACTACCCGTGAACAGAACCCCACCCCCCACCCCCCACCCCCGGAGGAACAGGTCAAACGCTCACCCTGTGAGCCTAAGCAAGTGCTCTGGTGCGCTCGTGCACTTTCTCAGCGGGCGGGCGTGTGGGCGAGCCTGTGTGGGCGAGCCTGTGTGGGCGAGCCTGTGTGGGCGAGCCTGTTGTGAGTGTATGACCCTGTCAGTGGGAACGAAGCTCTCGCTCCTGCTCCTCCTTAACCCTGAAGCTCAGATGCCCAACTTCTCAGACACTGCAGCAGGCAGGGACAGTGCCCCTGCCCCCATCACCCTGCCCACTGGGTCCAGAGCCCAAGCTCTCTCGGGGCTGGGGGATTATCGCCATTCTCTGAGTCTCTAGCCAGGACAGGCAGTTGCTGCTGTTTATATCCCCTCACAAAAGCCAGGCCCGCCAGGCCTGCTGTGTCAGAGTTTCTGTGGCTGGGGGGGTGGGGGGGGAACCCTCACTTCCTTTTCTCCCTCCAACCCCAGAGGGCCATGCAGAGTCTGCCTGCTTGCTAGAGGCCGCTCCTCTAACTTCTGGACTGGGACAGGTGAAAGGCACATGGGTGACTCAGCACTGGGAAGAGAAAGCTGAGGAGTCACTCATAGGAGGACAAAGAGCTCCTTTACAAATGTCAGGATATTCTAGCAGCATGAGGTCTGTAGGGTAGACTTAAAGAAGGACTTCCACTTAGAACTAGCCAATAGTAGTCAGGACCAGGGCAGCTGGTTCCTATTATTGAGAAATCACCAGGGACAACAAGGTTTAATTTGGGTAACCATTGTAATCCAGTTACTCAGGTAGCTGGTCCCAGTAATAGGATGCAAGATGCTTGGAGACAGGAGGATGAGATTTCTTCTTCTGGGGTGCCTGGTAGGGGATGTGCAGCAGCGTCCATACTTCCTGAGTTCTACAAAGTCCAGGGCAGGGAAACCCAGAGGAAGGGAGGAAATGTAAATTAGGGGCTCCGGGGTATCACTGATTTAACCCTTCTCTCTCCTTGCCCACAGGTCTTTCTTGGGGGCAGTTCTCTGCTGGCGTGAGAAGACTTCTCATGTGACCCTCTGAAGTGGCTTCAAGCAGGACAGGACCTCCCTTTGGGCCAATGGAGAACCCCGCTCCATACCCACTCAGATCCCAGCTGAGGTTATGGTGGATCTGGCCTACAGCCCGGGCCTGGCTTTCCTGCCATTGACCCAGCCTCAGAGCCTTTTAGCAAGAGACCACCCCTCCTGGCAGGGGCCCGGGGCTGGCCAGTGACTATGCGGCTTGGGCTGTGTGTGGTGGCCCTGGTTCTGAGCTGGACACACCTCGCTGTGGGCAGCCGGGGGATCAAGGGCAAGAGGCAGAGGCGGAGTGAGTACCTATGGGGTTGAGCTGCTGAGGGTCTTGGTGTGGATGGGACTGAAGAGCCTCTGGTGGCTTTCTTCTATGATGGTTGTTCCATTTGTCCCTGCTTTGTGAGCTCTGTGGATTATCCGGTGGGCGGTTTCATTTGTTAACATGTACTGGTCTATCGGCCCCTCATTATTGACCTTCCTTCCTCTTTTAGACTCTGCTTTCTGGCTCAACGCCTCTCTAGGAGACCCTTTGACCCAACACCAGTTCTGCAGGGTATCCATGGTGATGCTTACTAGGGGTGGAGAGAGTCCCTACCCTGCATGCCCTATTCCCCAGTCCCAGGCTCAGGCGTTCAGGGCACCTCTCTGAACTGCAAGCCTTTGGGCAGAGGCTATGCACATCTGGGCACATGGCACCCAGGTTTTCTTGCTAGATGACAGATAGGAACAGCACAGAAGAGAAGGGGAGGTGACTGTCTCCAGTAACTTAAATCAGGGCCCGTGGGATTCTCTGAGCTGAAGCCAGTATACCCTTCTGAGAGGCAATGCCCTTACTGTGTAAAGCACCCCTGTAAGATTTCTAAGCATAAGAAATGCCTGGAGTCCCAGCTCAGGAAGCCGGGACGGGGCTGCCATGATCCTGATGTCAAAGTTGGTTGGTCGGACTACAGTGAGACATTCTGTTTTTAAAAAATCAAAACAAAAAGAAACGAAGAAAGGAGGAAAGAAAGGACAAGTGAATGAACAGGATGGAGAGATGGATGGCTCAGTAGTTAAAAGTGTGTACTGCTCTATAGAGGACCTTGCTCCAGTTTCCCAGTATCCATGATGGGCAGCTCACAATCACCTGTAATCCCAGCCACAGGGGATGTGACACCTGAGTTCTGCACGCACACACACACACACACACACACACACACTTACTAAATATTTATTAATATTTGTAATATGTAAGTGTTTATATATTTATATAGTTAATGAACATGTAACTATATATTGCATAATAAATACATAAATATATAACATATAAATATATAAATGCTTATGATTAAAAATAAATATTTTATAAAAGAGAGGAAAGAAAAGCAAATCCAGTTTTCTTTTCTTTTTCTTTTGTCTCCCTTCTGTTCATTTGAGACACAGTCTTGCTAGGTAGCCCTTGTTAGTCCAAAATTTCCTGTGTAGGCCTCCAGTTTGCAGAAACCCTCCTGCCTCAGTCTCCCTAATAGTTTGCAGTTATTCCTTGTGGAGCTCAATGAGCCCAGTGCCCATTAAAACAGCTTGTTAAAATTGAAAGTTAACTTGTCAGCCTCCTGGCCTGACCCAGGCATCCCTTATCCTCTGCTCAACAGCTGCAGTAATGGGGGCACTATGTACTGGGAGTGGCCAGTGTATGCTAGTGACCCTGCCAGAGAGCTGGGTGGGGGCCTCTCCCTCCCAAGGCCTTGTCCCTCTTTCCACATCCCCCATCAAGGGCTGTCGTGCAGGCAGGAAGTCTTTCCGAAGTCTCGCCCAATTCCCCCTTGTTTCACTTTTCTCATGGGACTGATGCCCACAAACCAGAGAAGGCTGAGCGAGGGCCAAGGCTTTCCACAGGAGCCACTCAGCCAGGAGTGGGAGGCTCGAGAATCGGTGAAGCCAGAAATACCCCAGCTTAACAAACAAACAGGGAAGGTGAGGTTCCAGCAGCAGCAGCAGCAGCAGTAGTGAGGCCTTCGAACTCCTCCCCATGCCTCTGTTGTAGCTGGTGTTTTGGACTCCATGGGCCAGATGTGGTTTAGTGATTTATAATCAGTCTCCTCCATTTCCGAAGTGGAGAGACAGAAAGAGAGAGAGAGAGACAGAGACAGAGATAGACAGAGACAGAGACAGAGACAGACAGACAGACAGACAGAGATCAGGACATTGAGACAGAGAGAGGGGCCAGCCTTACTCATGTGACAGGCATGGTAATCCTGCTCACCCACAGAGGGTCCCATGCCCACGGACACAGGTGGACATCAGACCCAGGTTCAAGTCAGTAGAGCTGACATACAAGCACTAAAGTGGGATTTAGTAGAACCGGGTTCTCTCTGTGGCTGTCAAACATAGCAATTTCAATATGCTTAATTTTTGTTTTTGTTTGTTTGTATTTATTTTTATACATAAGTACACTGTAGCTGTCTTCAGACACCCCAGAAGAAGGCATCAGATCTCATTATGGATGGTTGTGAGCTGTGTTTGCTGGGATTTGAACTCAGAACCCCTGGAAGAGCAGTCAGTGCTCTTAACCGCTGAGCCATCTCTCTATCCCGATACGCTTGAGTTTTGAACTAGCCACATCCAATGCCTGGGCAGCGTGTATATCAGCTTGTGTTACTGACTGATGTCCGAGTCTAGGTCAGACAAGGCAAGAACTCAGTGTGTGAGTGTCACCAGGCCTGACAGTGTGTGCCGTCAGTTGGTCCTTATTAAATGGTGGTCCTGAAACACCCCTGTGAGGTGGCCATGTCACTGCATAGGAGCACAGCCTATGTCTGGGGGATGATAGATGGAGATAGGGGTACACTGCTGGCTTGTTGGTGGTGTTAGGGGTTGGACCAGGGCCTCAGGCATGCACACCCCAACTTTAGATAGATGTATAAACATTGTATGTATGAATCTATACAGTTTAAAATAGTGTACGTGTGTGTAAGTGTGAGTGTGTGTTTGTTCATGGACAGAGGGTTCTTGTGACACAACTTAATGGATGTGGAGGTCAGAGAACAACCTTTAGATGGCAGTCCCTGCCTTTCCCTTTGTCTGAGACAGGGTCAGAATCTGTTTGATGCCCTAAGGTGGGCTAGCTGGCCTATGAACGTCAGGAGCAGCTTCTCTTTCCATTCCCATTGGTCGGCTGGGACTGTAGATGCTTTCTTTTTTTTTTAGATTTTGTTTATTTTATGTCTGTGAGCACACTCTAGCTCTTTTCAGACACCCCAGAAGAGGGCATCAGATCCCATTACAGATGGCTGTGAGCCACCATGTGGTTGCTGGGATTTGAACTCAGGACCTCTGGAAGAGCAGTCGGTGCTCTTAACCGCTGAGCCATCTCTCCAGCCCCGTGTAGATGCTTTTGATAGGGGTCCAGCTTTCACATGGATTCTGGGGAACCCAAAGTCAGGTGATCAGGCATGTGTGGCAAGCACTTTTGTCTGATGTGCCACCTCTCCGGACTATTTTTCTTTTTCTTTCTTTCTTTCTTCCTTTCTTTTCTTCTTTCTCTTCTTCCTCCTCCTTTTTTGGTTTTTGGTATTTTGTTTTTGGTTTTTGTTTGTTTGTTTGTTTGTTTCTCTGTGTAGCCCTGGCTGTCCTGGAACTCACTCTGTAGACCAGGCTGGCCTTGAACTCAGAAATCCACCTGCCTCTGCCTCCCAAGTGCTGGGATTAAAGGCATGTGTCATCACTGCCCAGCGGTTTTTTGTTTCTCTCTTTAACAGTCCATGCTATCCTAGAACTCACTGTGTAGACCAGGCTGTGTAAACCCACAAAGATTCACCTGTCTCTGCCTCTCAAGTGCTGAGATTAAAGGTGTGCACCACCATGCCTGACCTTTCTTTCTTTCTTTCTTTCTTTCTTTCTTTCTTTCTTTCTTCCTTTCTTCCTTTCTTTCTTCCTTTCTTTCTTTCTTTCTTTCTCTCTTTCTTTCTTCCTCCCCCTCCCCTTTTTTTAAAGCAACCCTTGTAAAACATAAAGTCCCATTCAGACTTCAGTTCCCAAGGACCATTTTGTGATATGGTTTCTGGGTATCGTGGGGGAAGGGAAGAGGAAGGCTGGGGCCTATGTGGAAGGGCATCGGGAGGGGCCAATAGAGGAGGAGGGCTCGATATGCAGTGGAGCCTCTAGCTCTTGCCTGTCTGTCATCCTCTCTGGTGCATCAGTCAACAAGAATCAATCCTATGATGTTTTGAACCTGGAAGTGTCTGATCTTGAGGTCTGAGAGATGATCTCCCTGAATGGAGTGGGAGAGTAAAAAAACAAAACAAAAAAAAACCATTCCTGTTGGTCTGGGATACGCGCGCACACACACACACACACACACACACACACACACACGCACGCTTTAAGGATTGTCTCCTTCCCTCTCTTCCACTCTCAGGTCCCTGCATCTCACACATCTCCTTTTCACCCTCAGCCTTTACATCTGGTTTACCTTTCTTCAGTTTCCTCCCCCATCTCATTCCAGAGCCCTCTACTCAGTCTGCCCTGGTTGCAGGAAGCCCTCCTTTCCTCCCTGAGCCCATCCCACCCTGTCTCTGGCACTTGTAGCCCTCCCATTGCCGATGCTCCTGTCCCTCTCCCCTCCATCAGTCCTTTTTCACTCCTGGGAAACTACACTGAAATCCAGGGATACAGTTATGGTGGTGCAAGACTGTAATCATAACTCTTGAGAGGTTGAGACAGGAGCACTGAGTACTGTTGATTGCTGTGAGTTAAAGGCTAGTCTGAGCTACAAAGTGAGCCTAACTTGGACTATAGAGTTGCCCCTCCCATGGTGGGCTCTATCCAATAGGAAGCCAGCACCCATCAAGACAGACACACACACACAAACCCCCACTCATTGGGATGAAGCCCCACAGCCTTGGCACAGAGTCTCTGTATCCCGTTGCCTAGAGCTGCACCCACATTGTGGAGTCCCTGCTGTGGAAAGATGTAGAGGCCTACTGGTGATGATGTTCTTTCTTCCTGCCAAGAAAGGAGTCTGAACTCGCCTTCCCTTGAGCTGTGGCTACTGAGAGGCTACCGAGAGGCTGTCATGGGAGATCTGGGCTAGCCTTGGAAAGGAGGGAGGGAGCATGCTGAAGTGCAGCTGGCCAGTGTGAGATAGAGTGTGGGTCTGCACTGTGTTTTTAAAGATATATTTATAGATTTAATGTATGTGAGTACACTGTTACTCTCTTCAGACACACCAGAAGAGGGCGTTGAATCCCATTACCTCCCCATTACCGATGGTTGTGAGCCAATATGTGGTTGCTGGGAATTGAACTCTGGACCTCTGGAAGAGCCATCAGTGCCACCTTTCCAGCCCCTGTGGGGTACTGTGCTGCCTCTTGAGTTGGATTCTCAACCCCCCGGGCTCCAGCCCAGGGGATCCAGGATTACACCCCATTCCCAAGATGAGCCCCTGTTGCCCTTTCCTGCTTGCTTTCCTCAAACCTCAACCTCCACCATCTCCTTATCCTCTACTCGCCAACATGCCTCAGCTGTTCCGAGGCTGGCGTTCACCCACAAGCACTATCGTGAGTCCCAAGGACTCCCTCGTTGCCCTAGCTCTCCTGAGTTCCTACTTGTGCCCAGCCCCACTCCCCGCACTCAGTGGGTACTCACCAGCATCAATGACTACATCAAATTCTCTTTGAGACTCTACAACACACAGTGCCCTCAGCCCTACACTAGATAGCTCCACCTCTTGTGAGTCTCAACCTTTCCCTGGGCTCCCACTTAGAAACAAGACCGACTCTGCCCCTCTCAAGCCCTTTCTAGTGGGAGGAGGAGACATCATTGGAAATGACAACATGAGGTTGTATCTACCATGACTGATTCAAATGCTAGGGAGAGGAGACCACAGGAAAAGATCCCATCCAGGCTTACAGGGAGGTGATCAGGGAGGACTTCCTGAAGGAGAAAGGTGGTTCTGAAGTTTTGGAGGCTGCCCAGTGTTCTAGACTAAAGGGTTAACTTAGAAGAAGACATAGAAGATCAAAGAGTGGTATGTTTTGGGAAATGGTTACTGCTTAGGGTTGTGTTAAGGGAAAGTGTTAAGAGAGGTGAGTGAGATTAGCTCAGGCAAACATTTACGGCCACTGGGAGGAGGTTTGACTTTTAGACATGATACAACGTGATACAATGTTTCAGGCAGGAGTCAGGGGTCACCATAGGTTTGGTTGTAGAGAGATGCCTGGTAAAGGGGCTCTTGGGAAAATGATCAGGGGTTAGAAAGGCTGTGAGCAGGAGGCTGAATTTCACAGAGGGGCTAACTGAGCCACCTGGCAAGGTTGTCATAGCAACAACAGTCCTCTTCCTGTCTGTCCTGAGCGTAGTACCTGGGCCTCATACATGATAGGCAAGCCTCTACCACTGAGTCACACCCCCAGCCTACAACTAGAGCTTAAATGGCTTTTACATAGGATTGACAGAGGTCAGAGGTAGGAGTGGCAATAATGGAGGCACAGCCTTGCCTATGTGGCCAGAAAAGGGGACTTGAGGATCAGGAGAGACAGCTCAACAGTGAAGAGCAGGGACCGCCTTAGCAAAGGACCTGGATTGGATTCCTAGTATCTATGTCAGTTCACAGCCATTTGCAACTCAAGTTTCAGGGACCCAATACCCTTTTCTGGCCTCCTCCAGCACCAGGCATGCACATGGTACACAGACATACATGTAGGCAAATCATCCGTACCCAGAACTTTTTGAAAAAATGTGCCTGGGAAGCAAAAAGTTCCAGAGCAGAGGCAAGGGTGGGGGTGGAGGTGGAGGGGTAAATAAGAAAGGCTGGAGTCCTTTCTAAGCTTCCCCCGACCCTGAGCCTTAGACGTTCCCCCAGGCAGCCCCGGGCCCAGTGACCACAGAGAGCAGCAGGAGATGGAGGATCTGGTCCCTTTCCTCACCAGTGGGACAAAGCCTTGTTGAACTCCAGGGCACTCAGCACCTTAGGGCCTTTGCACAGGCCTCCCGTAGGACACTACCCTTCCTGCCCCTAGGCAGCTGGCTCAGAGAGTGAGTACTCTGTGTCACTCCCCTGTAACTCTCTGTCACAGTCCCTACTGCTGGCTAGACCTTAGTCACCATACCCTAGCGCTCAGCTCTTGGCAATCCTGGGAACCTATTAGCTGTCCGGTGAACACCTGAGGAAGGCACTTCTGGTTTTCCTTTGCTGCTTTTTTTCTTCTTTTTCTTTTTCACTTCTTTTTCTTTCTGAGAAAGTCTCAAATAGCCCAGGCTGCTGAGAAAGACCTTATATTTCTGGTCCTCCTACCTCCACCTCTCCAGTGTTGGAACTGCAGACTTGCACAACCACACTGGATTGGTATAATTATGGGGACAGAGCCCAGGCTTCCTGCATACTAGGCAAGCACTCTGAGCAACCCACTGAGTTACAGCCCCTAATCTCTCCCCTTTTGTATCCTCTATGCATCCCCAAATGCTCACCATCTTCCTTGGGTCCTTCATTTGAGATCATATTCCCATGTGTGAGCCAATCCTGCCCCTGTGGAGCCTCCTCCCACAGTTGTGGGTACCCATCCCTAGCACTCTCTAAGTGAGTCTCCAAGCTGAGAGGGCTGGGTTTGGAGGACTCCTGTCCCACCTGGTAAACATTCCATGGTTCACCAAGCTGACTCCTGCCCATCATTGAATCCCTTCATCTGAGCGTCCAAACCCTCAAGGGCCTCCGAGTCCTCATGCCGGCTTCTGGACCCTCCTCTAACCCAGCCAATCCCGGTGCCTGACCTCTGTATTCTGACTCTCCTATCTCTTCAGGTTTTCATTCCATCACTTTCTCTGCCTCTGAGTGCCTCTGAGTCTTGGCATTTCATCCTACCCACTCCACACTTTGCTTTCTTCCCCTCCCCCATTTCATTTTCCCCTCACTCTGTGCCTCAAGATGGAGCTCATAGCAGTCTCCTGAGTGCTGACTGTTCTCATCCCCTTCTCCCCAGTTCTTTTGTTTTGTTTTGTTTTGTATGTTTGGTTAGGTTTTTTTGGTTTTTCGAGACAGGGTTTCTCTGTGTAGCCCTGGCTGTCTTGGAACTCACTCTGTAGACCAGGCTGGCCTTGAACTCAGCACTACCTCCCAAGTGCTGGCATTAAAGGCGTGCACCACCACCGCCTGGCCTGGCCTTGGTGAGTTTTTTTTGAGACAGGTTTCTTTCTTTCTTTTTTTTAAAGATTGATTGATTGATTGATTGATTGATTGAGTTAATGTATGTGAGTACACTGTAGCTGTACAGATGGTTGGGAGCCTTCATGAATTTTTAGGACCTCTGCTCACTCTGGTCAACCCCCCTCGCTCAGTTCCTGCTTGTTCTGGCCCAAAGATTTATTTATTATTATATATAAGTACACTGTAGCTGTCTTCAGACACACCAGAAGAGGGCGTCAGATCTCATTACAGATGGTTGTGAGCCATCATGTGGTTGCTGGGATTTGAACTGAGGACCTTCTGAAGAGCAGTCAGAGCTCTTACCCGCTGAGCCATCTCGCCAGCCTGAGACAGCGTTTCTTTGTGTAGCCCTAGCTGTCTTAGAACTCACTTTGTAGACCAGGCTGGCCACAAACTCAGAGATCCTCTTGCCTCTGCCTCCTGAGTGCTGGGATTAAAGGGGTACCCCATGTGGATTTCCCACCTTTTAACTTGGTTCCTCTCCCTCTCTCCTAGCTTGCACCTTCCCAAGATCCCTCCTCCACCTCTTCCTAAACCCCTCTCCCTCTGCTTCTCTGTGGAGGACAGAGACTGCTGGGGTATCATTCTACTAGCCGCTGCTCCTCCACAGTCACTCTTCCAGAAAGCAACAGTGTTACTTTTTTATATTACTCTGTTGCTTTTGTGCCTCCCATACTGAAGCCACTCCCGAGTGGTGCTACCAACTACACCTGCTCTTGACTCTTCACTTGCCCTTCAGGCCTTTGGCTTGTTGGTACCTCCCTCTTCCCATGAGTACCACTCTCTTCTCATGGCTCCTGGGATATAGGATGCTTTTCAGAATCCTTCCCCATCTCTCAGTTTGGATTCATCAAGGCTAACCTCTTCCTTTTCTGTCTTTCTCTTGAATGTCAAGTTCTCTTTCCAGTCTCTAGACCAGTGGTTCTCACCCTTCCTGATGCTGCGACACTTTAATACACAGTTCCTCCTGTTGTGATGACGCCCCCAACGATAAAAATTATGTTGTCACTACTTCATAACTTTAATTTTGCTACTGTTATGAATTGTCATGTGAATTATCTGCTATGCAGGATATCTGCTCAGGGACCCTGAGATTGAGAGTCAGTGCTGTAACCCATTTACTGTGCACATACCTGCTTGTCTTTTTGTGTGCGTGCGTTGTTTAGTGTTTGGGTTTCTTTGAGGCAGGGTCTCATGTAGCCTAGCTGAAGTTAGCTTATAACTTACTGCATAGCCAAAAACTGGCCTTGAACTCCAGATTCTCCTGCTGCTACCTCCCAAGTGCTGGGATTATAGTCCTGCAATTCCATGCCCAGTGTCCCACTGCCTTGGATGGCTGTTTCCACAGTCAATCTACTGACAAATCTTGAGCTCCAGCCCCACAGGCCCCACTGCCTGGTGGCCCCCTTTCCACAGGGACTGCCCACTTGGCATCGCTAAGCTCCTCTCATCTTCCCACCCAAGCCTGTTCTTCTCCTGGGATTGCTGACCCAGGGAAGGGTCAGCGATTACCCTGATACACAAGTTCATTGTCTCAAGTCACCTTAACTTGTGTTTCGTCCTTTATGCCACCACCAGGCACCTGATATCAGAGATCTGCCCCCTGCAGATCTCAGCTCTGTTTATCTCTTTCCCGACTCTCCATCCTGCCCCAGCTCACCACGGTTTGAAGCTGGTTCTCACTATGCCAGCCTCAGATTGCAAATTCTCCTGCCTTGGCTTCCAGAGAGGTGTGTGACACCTCTGCCTTCCTTTCTTGAGAATTTTGACCTGGGTATCTTTCGGCTTCCCCCTTTTGCCACCTCTTCAGCCCGTTGTCCATGACATTGAGGGAACTTTTTTCTTCTTCGTTTTATTTAAAAATTATTTATTTAAGTATATGCGTACACTGTAGCTGTCTTCAGACACACCAGAAGAGGGCATTGGATCTCATTACAGATGATTATGAGCCACCATGTGGTTGCTGGGAATTGAACTCAAGACCTCTGGAAGAGCAGTCAGTGCTCTTACCCACTGAGCCACCTCTCCAGCATGAGGGAGCCTTCTAAAGTGAAGGCCTGACTAAGGCTCCTGTCAGCCTTCCTTGCTGCCTTTGAGCTAGTGTGTCTGTGCTCCTAAACAGAGTTGAGGTTCTTCTTGATCTGCCCTTGCTTCTCTTTCAGCTACTGCTGTTACCAATCTCCCTTCATTTCTCCTCTGCTGACTCTGGGTGTGCCACACTTCCTTAGCCAATACCAATGTCAAGAGAGAAAAATGGAGTAGCTGGTTCAGTGGATGTTGAACACTGAGGTTCTAAGGAGGTCTATGCAAATCTGTTTGTTTGTTTGTTTGTTTGTTTTGAGACAGGGTTTCTCTGTGCAGCCCTGGCTGTCCTGGAACTCACTCTGTAGACCAGGCTGGCCTCCAACTCAGAGATTCACCTGCCTGTGCCCCCTGAGTGCTGAGACTAAAGGTATGTACCATCACCTCCTGACATGAATCTGTTCTTAACAGAGAGGCCAAGCAGAGAGACTGAATATTGAAATCTTACTATCAAGGGCTGAGCCTCAATGTGCAGGCCCAGCATCCCAGTACTTGGGAACTTGAGGCAGAAGCCTTGAAAAGTGCAAGGCTGCCGGGCAGTGGTGGCACACACCTTTAATCCCAGCAGAGGCAGGCGGATTTCTGAGTTCGAGGCCAGCCTGGTCTCCAGAGAGAAACCCTGTCTCGAAAAACCAAAAAAAAAAAAAAAAAGTGCAAGGCTAATTGGGACTATAGAGTAAGTTCAAGGCCAACCTGGACAATTTAGTGTGTTCCTTTCTCAAAGTTAAAATAAGACTGGGGATGTGGCTCAGCGGTAAGGGGCTTACCTAGCACTCAAAGGCCCTTACCAATTCCTCAGTGCTGAAAGCAAAAACAAAAGAAAAATAGGACTGAAATCACAAAAAGCTACAGGAGGGACACCGGCCATCTCAGCCATTGAGGCAAAAACATAGTGAGCATTCAACTCTGAAACAAACTTAAGTCAAGTGTCAGTGACTCAAAAAACCTTCCGTGAAACAGAAACAGTCCCTAAAATCGACAGTGACCACACATGCTTGGCACACAGCTGAGCAGAGCCCTAAAGATTCCTCAGAGCTTCAGTGTAGCTGCCCCTGCAGTGAGCAGACCAGGCAAAACAAAAACAAGGTTTAATTTTACCAACGCACCACCACTGACTCCATGCAAACAAGTGTCACATTAAAGAAGTCACTGAGCCATGTTCGTGGTTTCCACGCTCCCTCTGTCAGGCTCTATTTGCCTCTCGTAGGCTGTGTCCCCCATGCTGGAACACATACTGGCTGAAGCATCCTGGTCCAGTAGTTTAACTTCTTCATCTCCCTATCTGTAAAAAAGGCCAGTGGATACGGACAGTGGGAGGGGAGTCTGTTAAAGTGGTGATGTCTGCCATCCCAGGGCACTGGAGCCTGTGGCCAGAGGACCATGAGTTTGGGGCCAGCCTGCACTACATAGTGAACCTTTGCTCAAAATAAAAACAGAACGCTGGGCATGGCGGTATACACCTTTAATTCTAGCACTGGGAAGCAGAGGTAGATGGATCTCTAGGAGTTCAAAGCCAGCCTGGTCTACATACAAGTCCCAGGATAGTCAGGTTTCATAGTATAGATCTTGAATCAAAAAGACCAAAACAAGAGCGGGGTTAATTCCAGCACTCCAGAGACAGATGCAGGTGGATCTTGGAGTTCAAGGCCAGCCCAGAGCAAACTCTAGGACAGCCAGGGCTACACAGAGAAACTCTGCCCTCAAAACAAAACAAAACAACTCCACTTCCTCTTGAAAAGAAAGATTTAAAAAAAAAATTAAAATAGTAAAAATGTAAATTTAAAAGCAGAGTCAGCAAGGTGGCACTGCCAAACCTGATGACCATAATTCGATCCCCGGGACCCACATGGTAAAAGGAAAGGACCAAAAGTTGTCCTCTGACCTCCTCATGTGGACAGTGACACACACGAACACACACACACACACACACACACACGCACGCACACACAATATTAAAACAAAAGAAATAAACACACAAAAAACAGGACCAGCAAGATGGCTCAGGAGGCAAAGGCACTTGCTTCGTAGCCTGATGCCTGGAGTTTCATCCTCATATTCCATTTAGAGGTAGAAGGTTGTCCTCTGACCTCCACACAAGTACAGTGACACCCCCTCACCTACCCTACACACCCACCCTCCCACCCACAACTACTACTATAGTAGTAATACTATCACTACTGGTACTAGTAGTAACATATTGCTGCTACTGCTACTATTACTAGCCGAAAGTACAAATGGTCGGGGGAGGATGGCTCAGTGGCTTGCTCTACAAGCATGGGGACTTGAGTTTGAATCCACAGGACCCACAGAAACAAAAACCAGGCATGGCCGTGCATATCTGTGACTCCGTCACTGTGGGACAGAGACAGGCAGATTGTGAGCACTCTCTGGTCATTGAGCCTAGACAAAATATCCAGCTTCAGGGCAAACGAGAGACTCTGTCTCAAAGCTGTGGAGCAGAGAGTGATGGAGGGATAAAGTCAGGGTCCTTCTCTGGCCTCCATATGCACGCACGTGCAGGTGTACACCTGCACACTCACATGCACCCACCACACTACACATAAAACAAATAGATAAGCAGTTCTGTTACGATTCATCTCACGAGCTGGTTCCAGGTCTCACAGGCTTTGATAACCTTTCCCTCACATCCTCCTGTTAACATCTAGAAGAATCCTGTGCAAAGGTCTTTCTAAGGGAAACACTGCCCACAGGACTGAAGTTCCTTGGTGTGATAAAGAGAAAAGATACCTTATCTCCCACCAGCCCCTCCCCGACATTATCTGCACAGCCCTTTGCCCCTCTCCCGTCTTGTTCCTTCCAGTACCCCTAATTCTATTCTCTAAAAGATATATTTCTACTGACCCTTGAAGAAGGGACTCATGGCTCCTCTTTTAAGAGTCCTTTCTCTTCTCTTCCCTCTTCTCCCTTCTCCTTCCATTTCTTCCTCATTTCTTTTTTCTTTTCTCCTTTTTTTTTAAAAAAAAAAAAGACAATAACTTGCTTTATTGCCCTAGTCTGACCTCCAACTCATAATCCTCCTGCCTCATCTACCAGAATGCTGGGATTACATGCCTAAGCTACCATGCTGGCTTTCCCCAGACCATTGAGCCCGGTGTTGCTGGCTGGGGGCCACCAGCCCTCACATATGATGGGTGTCTGCCCCCTGGAAGGCCAGTCTGTCTGCAGAGAGGCTCAGCTTATTTGATGCCTGACCCCTGAGTTCATTCTGCATAGGGCATATGGGAGGTGATGGGTGAGCCTGGGCTGAACAGTTACTGAAGGCTCAGAACGAGACCTGTGGAGGGTCACACTGCCTTCAAAGACAGCCCTAGACCAGCCCTAGACTCAACCTCAGCATCATAGGCACTTTAGACCACATCATTCTTTTTGTCCAGGGTTGGTCCACACACTGGAGAATGCTCAAGGGCTTCTCTATTTTTGTTTTGTTTTTCAAGACAGGATTTTTCCATGTAGCCCCAGCTATCCTGGAACTGGCTTTGTAGACAGGGTGATCTCAAACTCAGAGATCCACTTGCCTCTGCCTCCTGAGTGCTAGGATCAAAAGCTTGCATTACCACCACCACCACCTCACACACACCCCCGACTATCAAGGACTTCTCTTATTTCTGCTCTCTTGATGCTAGTAGCAACTCACTTCTCTGGTTGTAATGATCAAAAAAGTTCTTAGGGACTGGGGAAATGGCTCAGCAGTTAAGAGCACGTGTTGCTCTTGTAGAAGATCTGCATTCAGTTCCCAGCACCCACATGGTGGTTTACAACAGTCCAGGGCCCTTCAGGCCTCCAGGCATGCCCTTGATACACACATAATATACATGCAGGCAAAATACTTACACACATAAAGTAAAAAAAGAAATCTTTTTAAAAGTGTCCCTAGGGTTGGAGGTTTAACTCCGCAGAGAGCTTACCTCGCTTGAGCAAGGCCCTGGGTTTGGTCTCCAAACCACATAGACCAGGTCTAGTGGCATCTGCTTGGGATCCCAGGACTCAGGAAGTGAAGGCAGGAGGGCAGAGGTTCAATGTCATCTGGTGACTACAAGAGACCCAGTCCTTAAGAAAGAAAAAAAAGAAAGTTGGTCAAGCATCTCCTAGGAAGCAAAGTCCCTCACACTGAGACCTTCATTTTAGGCATAGGCTATTCTAATTGTCTTTCAGTCTTTCTCCTTGGATCATTTAATCCAGGGTTCCTCTTGATCTTAAAACTTTACCAGCAATGGAGAAACTGCACTGGGTACCTTAGGCCGAAGTTTCCTCCTCTTAGAGAGAGTCAGGATAAGTTGAAGGGACGTACAGATAGATTCTCATCTCTGGAGATGACGAACTAGTGTACAGGCTCAGGATGAGCTG
>JADRCD010213329.1:28059-69135 GCA_019843815.1 Montemys delectorum
GTCCCTGGCCTGGAGCTCACTAAGTAAGTTAGGCTGGCTAGCCAGAGAGCTCCAGGGCTGCAATTACAAGTGCATGCCACCACGCCCAGAATTTTTTTAAAATTATTTATTTTATGTATATGATTACACTGTAGCTGCCTTCAGAGGGCATCAGATCCCATTACAGATGGTTGTGAGCCACCATGTGGTTGCTGGGAATTGAACTCAGGACCTCTGGAAGAGCAGTCAGTGATTTTAACCACTGAGCCGTCTCTCCGGCCTACCACGCCCAGAATTTTAAAGTGGGTCCTGGTGACTGACTCAAGTCCTTAATCTTGCAAGGTAAGCGTTTCACTGACCCAGCTATTTCCCTGGCGCAGACCCTGACATTTGAATCCGAATGTCTTTACTTACTAGATTTGTCCCTGAAGGCCCTACATGAGGATTAGGGTTCCTGACTGTGACCTGGCCTGCTTCTGACTGCTCTTCCTTCCCGAAAGGTGCTGGACTGATCTGGACTCACGTGGCTAGACTCACAGTAGCACTCCGAAGTCCCAAGTGGGGGACCCTGAAACCAACTGACGCTGGAGTCACTTGCTTTTCGTGGGCTCTGGAGTAGAATCCCAACTCACTCCACCAGCTTAAGAGCTGTGTTCCTAGTAAAAGAGGGTGCCCATGCCTCCCTGCCTGATAAAAACTGCTTGTGCCAGGTTGAAATACACAGAGCAAATCTGGCTCAGACCTCTGCTATGCCCCTGAGGCTTGGAGACTCTGGCAACGACTGCCTTGAATATACACTTGGCCTCTCTCCCAAGGGCAGGACGGTTGCCGATAGACTGTGCTTGATTTCTCCCCTGCCCTCACATTCATTCTCCCAAGATATTTTATTGTACGAGGTATTTGCCTACCATGCATATTTACAATTCTTTCCCTGACACCAAACCAACAAAGTGTCCACAGACATCGAGTCTCGCGTTCTCACAAACACATTCTCACTGATTCCCATGGCTTGCCCTTCTCCTGTTTCCACCAGTTCTCTCTTTTCTCAAACATGCTGCATCCTCTGATCCTTCTGAACCCCCCTCCATGCTGGCTGAGTTGGGCTTCTCTGCTCTTCTGGAGAGCTGTTAGCATCCTGTGCACTGCAAACCTTAGTCTGCCTCATTACATTTTTAAAATGTGTGCTTGAAAGTTCTTCAGGTTATGGTCATGACTTACCTTGCTTGTTTGTCTCCTGGATAGTCAGTCAATGACATTTACCTTCTGCTATCATGGATTAAATCGTGGATAAATGGAAAAAAGAGAATTAGTGATAAAATTCCATTTGCTTTTTTTTTTTTTGCCTTGTGTACGTAGTGCATACAGGCATGCATACGGGTGGGTGAACACGTGTATGGAAAGTGGAGGTCAGCCTTGGATGTCATTCCTCAGGAGCCATCTGCTTGTTTTTGGGAGACAAGGTCTCACTGGCGTGGCACTTGCTAATTAAGCTAGGCTGGCTGATCAGTGAGCCCCTAGGTACTCACTTGTCCCCACCTTGCCAGTGCTGGTATTACAAGCATGTACCACCACACCTAGATTTTTTATGTAGGTTCTGGGGATCAAACTTGGTCCTTATGTTTGCAAGGCAGGTACTTCATTGACTGAGCTACCTCTCTGGGACAGAGCAGTTTTGGTTTTTCTTCTTTCCTTTTGTCACCTGCCACTGGAGATGATAATTGTTGTTGCCTTTTTTTTTTTTTTTTTTTTTTTTTTTCGAGACAGGGTTTCTCTGTGTATCCCTGGTTGTCCTGGAACTCACTCTGTGGACCAGGCTGGCCTCGAACTCAGAAATCTGCCTGCCTCTGCCTCCCAAGTGCTGGGATTAAAGGCGTGCGCCACCAGCGCCCAGCGTTGATGATGCTTTTGACTCCTCTTTTCTTCTAGAGGGAATAAAGGGGGGAAGTAAGGTGGGGCGAGTACTGAACATCATTGGAGTACTGAGCCCAAAGCAACCTGACCTTCTATCCCTTGTCTTTGGCCAATACGAGTTCTGACAAGCCAGGAGTATAACATCCCAGTTCTCCAGGGGTACTGCCTGCTGTTCCCATCTCCTACCCCATCTTTTCTTCTCTTCTCGCTATTCACTGGTGCCCAGTACTGTTTGTTTGTTTGTTTGTTTGTTTGTTTTTTTGTCAACTTGACTGACACAAGCTAGAATTATCTGGGAACAGGAACTCCAATTGAGAAAATGTCTTCATCAGACTGACCTATATGTAGGACTGTGGGCACATTCTCTTGATTAATGACTGACATGGGGGTATGCAGTCCATTTCAGTGACGCCACTCCTGGGCAGGCGGTCCTGGGGTGTATAAGAAAGTAGACTGAGTCAGCCATGGAGAGCAAGGTAATAAGGCACATTCCTCCATGGCCTTTGCTTCAGTTCCTGCTTCTAGGTTCCTGCCCTGTTTGAGTTCCTGCCTTGATTTCCCTCACCGATGGGCTGTGTACAGGACATGGAAGCTAGATAAACCCTTTCCTTCACAAGCTGGTTTTTGTCATGGTGTTTATCGTAGCGACAGGGACCATCATGTGTCAATGTACGTTGTACAACATGTTTCTGCCCTGTGTACGTCTGTACCTAGTCCACTGCTTTTTAACACTGAACAAATTATCATCCCCTCTGCACTGCTGTGGCTTATCTGTCTGCTTTCAACCTATCTACGGTCACGCTCTTTAGTTGGATGTCCCCTCCTGATATCAGTGCTCGAGCCCCTTCTGTTCGGTGAGACCGGCTGGAGGTGGTGATCTCAGACACCTGACCTCGTTTTCCACAACATGAACCCCTCCTCTGTGAAGATGGTCGGTGTACCGAAAACCCAAAGGACTTTAGGTAAGAATGCGGCAAGCATCAGCCTCAGAGCATGGCCGGGTTGGAAGAAGGGCAGGGGTTAGGGAATCCTTCTATACCCAAGGAGAGTGGCTCTATCATTGGAAGCAGAATGGCTATCATGGTCAAACAAGGCCAGTTTTCCAAAGGAAAGCCCAAACCACAAAGATGATGATGCTCAGGCTGAGTGTGTCAAGCTTGCCTGTAGATCCAAGAGGTTGCTGGCCCTTAAGACGTGTGAGCATTCTAAACTGGGAAGGGACAAGAAGAGAAAGGGCCATGCGATCCAGTTCTAAAATTTGTGTTGTATGAGAGGAAAGCACTGAAGCAATAGAAAAATTACTTGTTAGAAAGTAAAGCCGGGCGGTGGTGGCACACGCCTTTAATCCAGCACTTGGGAGGCAGAGGCAGGCTGATTTCTGAGTTCGACTGGACTAGAGTGAGCCAGCCTGGACTACAGAATGAGTTCCAGGACAGCCAGGACTGCACAGACAAAGCCTGTCATAAATAAATAAATAAATAAAATTATTGTTAGTCATGAAAGAGAGAGAGAGAGAGAGAGAGAGAGAGAGAGAGAGAGAGAGAGAGAGAAGTGCTTGAGATATTCACTGCTTGCCTTCCCTGCCCAGGCCTCCCAAGGATATTAATGCAACTGGAAACTTAAGTACAGTTAACATTTTTATGATGCTTATACCTGCTCAACCTTGGCCTTGCAATGCTTCACTTGACCTTCAGCTCAGCCTTGTGAGCTGGACCACCCTCGTTATGCCTGTTTTATAGATGAGTGAACTGAGGCAAGGGGGGGGGGGGGGGTGTGTGTGTGGAAGGAATGTAACCAAAGGACACAGCAGTAAGTGGAAAGGTTAGGATCGGAGCTCAGTTAGCTTGGCCCTGCCGTCGTCTAGCTGGAGATAATGAAACGGGTTTTCGAAGCCTGTTTCCCCCATATGCATGTGTCAGTGTCCTACTTGTTCAGCATCTTACTCACTCACTGGAAGAGGGCTTCGGTGGGTTGGATTACGTGTCCTCATAAACAATGCTCGCCATCCACAGAGCCTTCTACCAGCCCCCACCTCCCCGCTTAAGCCCATGTGTATCTGTGGCTCATGACTGCTCAAGATGGGTTCACCACAGCTGTAGCTGGCAGTATGTGTCCCAGCGGCTGCCTTGGCCTGAAGACCCCTGTGTGCCAGGACCAGGTTAGATAAAAGAGTCTATCCCCAAATGCTTTGAGTCAAGGTTACCAAAGTCAGTCCTGGAGAATCCAAATAAACGGACTTTTTGAGTTGCTTTTTGAAGTCCTCTTCTGAGATCAGAAATTGGAGATCTTGGGACTTGTTGGGGAGTGGGGAGAGCTCACATACCTCATAGACCCTATTTGGTCTCTAGACAACCTCTCTGCCTCTCTCTGTGTAAACCTAAACCTCTGCAAAGAGCCCTCTGCTGGCCCACAAAAGCATCAGCTACACTCAGACAGGGTGGGTGCCTGGTTTGAATTTCCAGAGCCTGCAAGGATGGGGAGAGTGGAGTGGGGGGTGGGGGGGAAGGGGCAACAGCGGCTCAGGAGGTATTCCATATTGGAATGGGGACCACTAGCAAAGAACAATGGCATGTGCATCATCTGTCCGTGACATGCCTAGTCAACTTGGAGAATGCACACCAGTGTCCTTGGATGTGGGCAGATGATCCTGTAAAGGGCCAGGGAGTAAAAATATTTTTAGGCTCTGTGGACCATATGTTTCTGTTGCGGCAATTCATCTCTCCCTTGTAGTGCCAAAGCAGCCAAAGGCCATATGTAAACAAATGGTGTGGCTGTGTTCCAGTAAAACTTTATTTATGAACCCTGAAATTTGAATTTCATATCACTTTCATGCGTCATAAAACGTTATTTTTATTTTGACTTCTTCAACTATTTAAGAAACTAAAATCCATTCTTAGCTTTAGGGCCATATAAAAATAGGCAGTGGGTGGGATTTGGCCAGTGGGTTGTAAGTCTGCCTATTCCTGTGCTGGGAAATAAGCTAAGTGATTTGGTTTTGGTTCTTTTTTTTTTTTTTTTTTTTTTTTTATTGGGCACCGATGGTGTGGGAGGGGAGAATCTTGGTGGAAATCCAAGTACCAGGTCCTGGACAGAGTGGAGAGGCACCCTAGGGTCACAGACAACTCTCAATTCTTCACATTTATTAAAAGTAACTAGAAAGTTCCTCTGTCCTTGTTTGTAGGGTGTGTTAGAAGGATAGTTTTTTTCCTAAAGATAAAGGACTGATCATATTCTAATTGGGACTCTGAAAGTTATACAAGGGCTGGGTGTGATGGAGCAGCCATTAATTCTAACACTTGGGAGGCAGAGGCAGATCGATCTCTGTGAGTTCAAGGCCAGCCTGGTCTACACAGGAGTTCTAGGACAGTCAGAGCTATATAGTGTAACCCTGTCTTTTAAAAAGAAATTACACAGGGACTTGGGAAGGAAATGACTCAAGAGATATAGAGCCTTCATTACAGTAGTGAGGACCTCAGAGTTTTAGAGCCCCAGCACCCACTTAAAAGCCAGGCCGACATGGTAGCCTTTAGTAATTCCAGCTTCCAGAAGGTGGAGATGAGATCCCTTGAATAATCTGGGTAGCTGCATCATTTTGGTGAGTTCTGGGGTTCAGTTGAGAGACCCTGACTCAATATGTAAGGTGGACAATGCAGGAAATAAGATGCTCGAGGAGTACATGCCTACTCCTAAAGTGTGGAGAAGATTCTTATTGTAGATGTAAGAGAAAAAGCAGGCAGAAGAGTCCAGGCTGAACATGGCTGGTAGATCAAACCAGACCATGAGAAGAGAGGGAGGGAGGGAGACCCAGGCCAAGAAGCCAGAGACAGGTGTAGCCAAAATAGCTGAGTTATATAGGGATCAGGCTCCAGGCAGGGAAATGGAAACACAGCCCCTGGAAGAGGGAGGTTTACAGTAGCAGGTGGGGTAGGAAGTGTTGGGGGAGCCACAGATACTGAGGGATGCTGGGAGAGCTGGCCAGCGTGCACTTTGAGGTGTTGATAGGCACCTCAATTAGCCATTTGCCCTGGGTTTCTGAGACCTGACAGAAAATGGTCAAGGAAGAGAGCCCTAATGTTAGTTGGATGCTTGTGTGCCGGCGTACACAGGCACCCACCCCTACATAGGCATACATCCCCCCACACCATGCATATACCTGGAAGTACTTGAAAAACTTGCACAGATACCGGCTGGACCACTTTTTCATTGGCTGCTTTGAGAAGTTATTCGCCTTAACTTTTCTTCTACACATTAACATACATTTCTGCTTCACACTTAAGGTTTTGCCCCCAATCTAGACCAGACCAGATGTGGGAGCAAGAAGGATGGAGGAGGCCATGGAAGACCTCAGTATCTTCTTGGGGAGAAGCTGCCCTGAGAGTAAGACTGGCCATCTGATACACTTCCCCAGGGGCACGGTGGTTTCAAGGGTCGATTTCTCAGACTCTTCAGTGTGACAGTATCCTTCTGGAAACAAGCCAAGGGCCCTGGTGAACTTTTTTCAAACGTGTTTTCCTAAGGAAAAAGTGGGAGACGGGCAAAAGAGGGAGAGAAATACACCAAGATGTAGTCTAAAGGCTTAAAAATCAAAAGGATCACTGGACAGATAGATATCAAAGATAATAAGAAACACACTGACCCTGGAGAGATGACTTAATATGGGCCTCCAGCCTCCTTGGAGCTTAACAAGTATCTACAATTTGGAATTGGACTTCTAATTCCCACATCAGTGAGCATCCTGGATGTATTTCTGAGGATGCAGCCAGTGTCTTGGAGTTATCTGAACCAGGCCAGAAATGAAAGGGTATTAACAGTCTCTCAGAAGGGTGCATCCCAGGTTGTTTGTAAGCAGCTGGGGACCACAGGGCGCAGAAGATCTCTGTTTGTTATTCCAAAGTTTAATCCAGGGACCTTTTACAAGACTTTTTTTTCATAATTTTTTATTAATTCTTTGCAAATTTCACATTGTGTACCTCCAAATCCCACTCCTTTCCCAGTCCTTCCATACCTGCCCTCCACTCTTAAAACCACCCTCCACATAAAAAAATAAAGAATAAAAACAAACAGTCTCACTACGGAAGCTTCTGTGTGTCACAGTGTGCCATACAAGTATATTCTTTCGCCTAAACAGCTTTACTCGCAAATGTTCATTTCAATGAGTCATGGTCTAGTCAGAGGCCTCTGGCTTCTGCTACACCATCCATACTGGATTCTCATTCAAATTCCTCTTGGGTATCCTGCCATTGCCCTGAGTCATGGAGATCTTGCAGCTTTGGTTCTGCAGGACCATTCCTTTCAAATGCTCCAACAACTCACAGGTAGGAGTGGATGGGACGAGCCAACTCAAAGCCTTAGATCTGGGCCTGGATTGTAGCTGAGTCGGTGGGCCTGCCAGCTCTCCTATACCCATGCCACCATGGGCTAGCTCTCCCTAGCTGCCTGGGTTAAGGGCAGGGCCAGCTTAACACTGCTCTAGGACACAGGTGGCAGCCCAGACCACTGACATCTGCTTGGCCTTTGGTGGTAGCACGGACCACGGACATCAACATAAACCTCGGCTGCAACAGAGCCACAGACCCAGATGTGACCCTCGGTGGCCAGATGTGACAGCGGTAGTGGGTGGGGCCTCTGGGTGTCCCTCGAAGACCTTCTTGCCCTGACATTTGAGCAAGGCCAAGAGAGAAGTCTCTTCAACACTTTAGGGAGCTTGTCAGCTTGCCTTGCCATTATCTAAAAACTTCCTGGGAGTTCTAAGTTGAAAATAGAGGCATGGGACTGGAGAGACAGCAGTTGGTTAGGAGCACTTGGTGTTCCTGCAGAAGTCGGGATTGGCTCCCAGCAGCCACATCAGGCAGCTCACAACCAGTTCCAGGGAACCTGATGCTCTCTTCTGTTCTCCACAGGCATTGCATGTACAGGGTGGATATGTGCAATGAAACACTCATACACAGAAATAAAATAAACCTTAAAAAAAAAAAGGAAAGGAAAGAAAATGGAGGGTGATTTGACCAGTGAACCCCTAATTTAACACACCCTGTTCTCACATTTCCTAGTTAACTCTTCAGAGTACAATGGAGCTTCGTTTGTTTGTTTTCTACAGACAAAACAAAGCAGCAAATGGGTGAGGCCATATGAAGACTCCTTTCGGTTTAGCACTTCCAGCTTTGGCACGTGGATTGTTTCATATACAGTGGCAGTCACTCTAGATTCAGCCCTGTTTTTGTTTGTTTGTTTGTTTGTTTGTTTGTTTTTTGGTAGAGCAGAGTCTTCTGTATGCCAGGCTAGCCTCCAGCTGGACTTATAGCTAGAAATTACCTTGAACTTTTGCTTCTCTTGTCTCTGCCTTCTGAGTGTGTGATCACAGGCAATTGGTACCTTGTTGGGTTTTCTATACTGCTGGGGCTGGACCCTGGGGCTTTGCACCTGCTGAGCAGACTGTACTCCCTGAGCGACGTCTCCAGTTCTCTCTCCATTTTGTTTGTTTGCTTGCTCGAAGGTAAGGTCCCTTTCTTATCTTCTGGCTGGCTATGAATTCAGAGCAATCTTCCTGCTTCGGCCTTCTGACTTCTGGGATTCTAGACCTGCCGCACCCAGCTCTTCTGGGGGGTGCAACGTACTCCGGCAGCTGGGAATCTGCTGTCAGAGAGAGACCAAAAGGGAATGAGTGAAGAGTCTCTGTGGCAGCTCAGTGGTGAGGCACAAGCCGACAAGCTGGCACTAATTAAGAGCTAATGGCCTTACAGTGGAGCATTGCCAAAGGATAAGGACCCTGGGCTACAGAGTAAACACAGACACTTGGGGCAGAGCCCAGACAGATTTTCAGAGGGCACTAGAGCCCACCCCAGCCTTCTCCACCTTGGCTTTGCTGGAGAAAATGACAGGATGCAAGATTGCTGAAGAGGAAACCAGGTCTTGCTATCAGGGAGCCCACGAGTTAACTTTCAGGGGAGGGTTTGTTTTTAGGAGCGAAAACTTCTGTGCAGGGGCTGTGGGTGTGAGTCTGCCCACAGAGAGAGTGCTTGACTGTCAGCTCCAAGTCCTGGGTTTGATTCCCAGCATGGCATAAACCAGGCCTAGTACATAGTATGCCTCTAATCCCAGAGCACGAGAGGTGTAGAGGCATGAGGAACCAGAAGTTCTGGTTCTCGGACTGGAGAGATGACTCAGTGGTTAAGAGCACTGGGCTTCTCTTCCAGAGGTCCTGAGTTCAATTCCCAGCAAGCACATGGTGGCTCTCAACCATCTGTAATGGGATCTGATGCCCTCTTCTAGTGTGTCTGAGGAGAGGTATACTCACATATATAATATAAATAAATCTTTTAAAAAAGAAGTAGTTAGTAGTAGTTAGTAGTAGTTAGTAGTAGTTAGTAGTAGTAGTAGTAGTTCCAGGTCATCCTCAGCTACATGCTAAGTTTGAGGCCAGCCTAGGCTGAGATCCAGTTTAACAACAAAAAGAGGAAAACATCTCAATATACAAGAGTCACAAGGGGAGCTAGGAATGTAGCTTTAGTAGTAGAGTGTTTACCCAGCATGGATAAGGCCCTATGTTATGTACAACCCCTAGTATCGCTATCACTCAGGGACGTGGGACATGGCCGTGTAGCATGCTGACGGCCCCAGTTTGACGCTAGTTTTACATTTGAGCCCCTGTCTTTAATCAAGTGGGAGCTGGGGAGAGGTTCAAGAGGCTGCCTTGTTAACCCACTCCCCCGCGTGGTCCTCGGACCACCCTGAAGAAAGGTCTTCTTTACAAGCAGCTGCTGTTTACCTACCGGGCACCAGCGACAAGATGAAAGTGAGGCCAGGCGTCTCTGCTTCCCGTGAAAACAGCAGTATACAAAAGAGGCATTTCTAGCTGGTCTCTGAGGGACTTTCTGCATCCATACAGACCGGTGGCTACAAGCGAGAGGCTAGCAGAGGACGAGGCGCTAATCTGGGTCTGGAGAATGAGAGCGAGCATTGCTTCTGCACAGTATGGACCGAGTCTGCAGTGTACTCATGTACCATAAACTCGTGGAATCGCTCTGCAAGCTTTCAGGTCACTAAACCATTCTCTGTCGTATATGATCTATGAGTGTGGCAGAATGTATGAAGAACTGTGCTCCTGGGGTTGTTTTGCTTCCTCTGGTTGCCTGGCATTAAGGGAAAAGAATGAGTGAAATACAGTCACTGTATTATAACCGTGGGAAGTGGGATAGACAAAATGCACAAGTAATGTGAGTGTAACTCGCCTCCATCGGGCGCCTCATCTGCAGGACCAGAGGGTGGCTGTCAGGCTCAGCAATTGCTGTTTGAAGGGTTGATAGGTCAGGCTGTAAAAGTAGATGGGAAATTTGTACAGTGAACATAAGCAGAGTAGGCGAGTAGGAGAGAAACAACCCACCATATCATCTGGGAAAATAAAACTCTTTGGCAAGACTTCATAACAGCCTGATTCAAAATTTCATAATGAAATTATGTCTCTGATCAAAGCCTGCATGAGCTCATGAGCTGATTTTTGCCATTCGTGTTTATCCTGGTTTGCACAAAGTTGAGGCATCAGAAACACATTAATCTAAGCTTCTTTCTGGGAGGAGGCTCTTGCACACTCGTTTGGGGATCAAAGGGATGGAGTATGGTGAGGAGGGACCATCTTCAGCCCCTCACTGAATGTGCACTTTTGATTGGTTCTTAGAGTCCCCTTAGGCACATATCAGGGGTAAGGCCTTCCTAGCAGAGGTGAGTCTCCTGACACTTGCCCTTGAGGCAAGAAAAGCAAAGCTTAAGAAGGGAAAAAGACTCCCAGCTCTCCTCCAGCTTTTGCTCAAGAAGGAATATTTCGGGGTTTGTTTTAGACTCAGACAAACGCTCAACTGTACCTCTTTTAACTGGAGTACTTTGCAACATGTTTTTTTGTTTGTTTGTTTGTTTGTTTTTAACAAAATGAACTCAAACCCAGTGGCTCCACACTTCTCATGGATATGACCCAACCAGCACTTTTCTGGTCATTCTCGAAGGCACACAGATAGACACTCCTGTCAACTCAAGTCCCAACAGTCCCAACAGAAAAGGCTCTCGGCTGAAACCTTGGAGACAGAATTCCCTGGGTCTCACAGCACTCTTTAGACAAGAGGCATCCCTCCCCAGCCCCCACACCTCTGTCCTTCCTTATTCATCCAAGGAAGGTTTAGTAAGATTTAATAAGGCCTTATTTTATGTCAGGTGCTTGTTCAAAGTGTTTTTAATTTTAATTTTTAAGCCCAAGGACCTTTACATACTTAACTGCACCTTTGTGACACTTCAGCTCGCTCTCTCTCTCTCTCTCTCTCTCTCTCTCTCTCTGTCTCTCTGTCTCTCTCTGTCTGTCTGTCTGTCTGTCTCTCTCTAAGATAATGTCCTGGAGGGCTGTGGTGGCACACCCCCAGGCTGGAGGTGGCACCCACCTTAATTCCAGAGCACTCTGGAGGCCAGCATGGACTACAGAGTGAGTTCCAGCACAGCTAGGGTAACACAGAGAAACTCTATCTCAAGAAGCAAGCAAGCAAGCAAACAAACAAACAAACAAACAAGCCGAAAGATAATGTCTTTTTCTACAGTTTGGCTTGTACCTCCCTCTATAGCCCAGGCTAGACTAGTCTTGAACTCATGGCAGATAGTCTAACCTTGAACAATAAGGTTAGAGGCTCATGCCAACACACTCAGCTTTGTTAAGTTCTGAGGACACACAGGTGAATAATATGCCTGGTTTCCGCTTTCCTGAAGCTCATGGCCTAGATTCGGGAAAGCAGCCAATGCTCTTGCGACTAGGACCAGTTCAGATAGTGGCATGTGCCCTGAAGTGAGGTGGAATGGAGTAACGGGAAGAAAGTGGCTGGCTTAAATCAATAGCTCAGCCAATACTTCTGCCAAAAGGATCAGCTGCCAGATAAATCAAGAGCATATAGTTCAACTTGAAAACAAGTGAACAGTGAAAAAAAACCTCTTTTGATGTAGGGTCTCTCTATGTAAACTCAAGCTGGATTTGAACTTGTGACAATCCTTCTGCCTTAGCATCTCAAGTATATCATGTTTCCTTAAATTCTTTTTTGGTTTGGTTTGGATTGGTTTGGTTTGGTTTGGTTTGGTTTTTTGAGACAGGGTTTCTCTGTGTAGCTCTGGTTGTCCTGGAACTCACTCTATAGACTAGGCTGGCCTTGAACTCAGAAATCCCCCTGCCTCTGCCTCCCAAGTGATGGGATTAAAGGCATGTGCCACCACTCCCTGGCATTTCCTTAGATTCTTTAAGTTATCCTAAACCATGATTGAAACATAAGCTAGAAAGTGTGTTTATTTATTTTTAATCTGAAATTCAAATTTCCCTCTGTCCTGTATTTTTTTTCTTGATCTTCTCTTCTTTCTTTTCCTCCTCCCTCTCCTCCTCCTCCTCCTCTTCCTCCTCCTCCTCCTCCTCCCTCTCCTCTTCCTCCTCCTCTTCCTCCTCCTCCTCCTCCTCTTCCTCCACCTTCTTTGGAGACAAGGTCTTGCTATATAATGTGGACAGGCCTAGAACTCATGACAATTTTCCTTTCTCTGCCTTTTGAGCATTGGTATTATAGGTGTGTACCACCATGCTGATGTATTTACTAGTGCTTGCAACCCTATGGGTAGATGATATCTGAGCAGGAAATGACCAGCAGGAACCAGCTATGCCCATTCAGGGAAAGCGTGATTCAGACAGAACAACATTCAGTATGTCAGAAGGCGGGAGAAATGAGGTCAGAGAAAACGGAGCCAGATCACAACAAGTTTTGTAGGGATAGGAAGGACTTTGAATCTGTCTCTCTTTGTGATAAGCCATTAGAAAATTAGAAATCTTTTTTCTTTCTTTTTTTTTTTTTTTTTAAGCTGAGGCTTGAACCCAAAGTCTGTTGTTACTAGAAACTGCTCTACTCCAGCCTAAAGTTTAAAGGAAGGTATGACCTGTTCTGATATTTGCCTGCTATTGCTGGGACGCTTTTAGAAGGTTCAGAGGGCAAATTCCAATCAGCTCATGCACTGGCCTGAGAAGAGGCCTCTCTCTTTTTCTTTCTCACACTAAGAACCCAGGGCTGCCGGGTGCCCTGGACGTTGCTATGGAAGGGACGCTTGGTGGTTGCTAGACCAGGAGGAGGCGGGAGCAGGACAGAGGCGGAGCCGGGTCAGCCTTAAGCAAGCGCCGCGCGCTCTCAGGAAGTCGCGTGGCGCGAGCGGAAGTGACGTCGCGCGTGTTCGGGGGAGTCCAACGTGCTTCTCCTAGGACGCTTTCCTAGCTGGGAAGTTCTGAAGTGGTTTACTTCGAGAGTAGCAGAGCGGTGTCGGTACTGTCGGCAGGATGGTGAAGCCCAAGTACAAAGGACGGAGCACCATCAACCGCTCGGCGGCCAGCACCAACCCAGGTACGGCGGACCGGGCGGGACCAGGCCGCGGGAACCTTCGGGGAGGAAGGCCTGGCCCGGCCCGCGCGGCGGACCCGGAGCGTAGGCACCTGCTCTAAAGTTGGGGGATGAGTCACGCCAACCTCTAGCAGCCCTGAGGCCTCTCAGGCGGAGGTGTAGAGAAAGGCAAGTTAAAAGTGGACTAGGATCCTGGAGTCCTGGCACACGCCTGTCATCCCAGCGCTTAGAAAGCTGAGGCAGGAGGATCGCGAGTTAGAGGCTACCTGGACTACAGGGCACAGACTCTGAAAACATAAAGTGGAGTAGGTTGACCCAGGGGGCCTTTTACCCTTAGCTACAACATTCGTGCCAACTTAGCTTTGACCTTGTAAGTCCGGCCCCTGGAATCAGAGGATACATAGACAATACTTCAGGTAAGTAAAATGATTTCAATAGAGGTGTTTTTGAGATACGGTAAATTCTCATCTACAGAATGAACAAAACAGGCTTTCGAGGAGTCCCTGCCACTTTGACTTAGCTACTAAAACTGTTCAAATAGGATTTAGGCATAGAGGAGCTTGGTGACGCATACTTGTAGTTCCCAACACTAAGAAGGCAGAACAGGCAGATCTCTTTGAGTTCGAGGTCAGCCCGGGTCTATATAGTGAGACTGTCTCAAACTGGAGGGAAAAAAATTAGGTATACTCTTGTCTCCATAAAGCAGCAAGGATAGCTGACTCCAGTATCTCCTTGTAATTTACGTAGTTAGATTTTTAATTATATTTTTTAAAAAGTGATGAAAACACTCAGAGAGGCTGGAGAGAACATGGGGAGAATAAGAGCTCACTCGTACTGTTTTTGCAGGAGGACCAGAGTTCAATTCCCAGCACCCAGTTCAATCAGCTCTCAACTACCTGGCACTCCAACTCTCAGGCCTTCAAGGCATATACTCACATACATATGTATAATTAAAGGGAAAAAAGCCCTCAAGTACACTGTGTGCAGTACTAGATGAGAATTTACAGGAAAGTTGTTGCATTGCTTTGCTATCTTTCATAACAGTATTTAGTTACATAATACCATACATTTGGAAAATATACTTAGGATTGGCTGGTGATTAGTTTGAGGTTGTTTCTAAGCAGGGATTAAGTTTATCAACAGCTGAAAAATGTAGATGGAAGCCTTGAGGATTAGTAGAAAGAGAGATTCAGGAAAGGATGCATAGCCAGATGTGTGTGGGTGGACTTCTCAAGAGAGAGCTCCAGTGGTTTAGTTTTATTTTGGGTTCTCTCTTTAAATTTACAGTGGGAGGAGCTGGAGAGATGGCTCAGGGGTCAAGAGTGCTGGCTGCTCTTGCAGAGGACCTGGTGTGATTCCCAGCACCCATGATACTGACAAGCACCTGTAACTGCAGTTCCAAGAGATCTGCTCCTCCCTTCTGGCCTCCTCTGACACTGTGCATTTGGTGCACACACATGTGGGCAGAATATGGGCCTCTTTATACATATTGGTACATACATATGTACATATTATACTTCTACATAAGGTATAAATGAAGAGACTTATTAAAAATTTAGGACAAGAGAACTAGTTATGAATTCACACAGAGGTTTTCTAGATAGGCTGCCTCTAACCTCAGAAGCTGGGGTATCGGCCTATGAGCCGTGACTTGTGTGGAATTTAACCCAGGTTTTAGAAATCGTCATCACTTCTTGAAAGTTAAGACAGGTGGTGGCTCACACCTTTAATCCCAGTACCTGGGAGGTGGATCTCAGTGAGTTCGAGGCCAGCCTGGTTTACAGAGGGAATTCTAGGACAGGAAGGGCTACACAGAGAAACCCTATCTTGAAAAACCAAACAAAAAAACTAAAAATATTTCCTTTTAAAAAATATATATTTACTTTATATTTGAGTTTTGTCCATATAGTATGTATACTGTTCACCCCTATAGCTGGTTGTGAGCCAGCTTGCAGGTGCTGGGAACTGAACCCAGGTCCTCTGCAAAACCAGCAAATTCTCTTAACTGCTAAACCATCTCTCTAGCTTAGTCCTTTAATTTATTTTTTAGATAGAGTTTCAGTGTGTCACCTCTGACTCACTGTTTGGCCAAGGATATCTTCTAATTTTTTTTTTAAAAAGATTTATTTATTTTATATATGTGAGTACACTGCTGCTGTCTTCAGACACACCAGAAGAGGGCCTCAGATCCCATTACAGATGGCTGTGAGCTACCAAGTGGTTGCTGGGAATTGAACTCGGGACCTCTGGAAGAGCAGTCAGTGCTCTTAACCACTGAGCCATCTCTCTAGTCTGTCTTTAACTTCTGATCCTCGTTTCTAGTGGTGGAATTAATAGTTGTGCCATAATAGCTGATTTGTGCAGTGCTAGGGATCAAACTCAGGGCTTTGGAGTGCTAGGCAAGCATTCTACCTATTTAACTACATGATTATTGTGGACACAGTAGTGGTTAGACAAACTTTTCAAAGGTGGGTATTGATTTTATGTGACCAATTTAGAGTATGACTGAATATTAAAAATTAAATGGCAGCCAGACATGGTGGTGCACACCTTTAATCTCAGTACTCAAAAAGCGGGAGCAAGCAGATGTCTGCGAGTTCCAGGATAGTCAGTGTTACATTGTGAGACCCTGTCTTAAAAAATAAATAACTGCCCAATACACTCAGTTCCTCCCACAGGGGCACTCAAAGTTCTTGTCATCACAACTCCCCACTTTTTTCACTTATATATTCCCTTTTTCTCTGCTTTTTTTTTTTTTTTTTTTTTTTTTAAAGATTTATGTATGTGAGTGCACTGTTTCTGTCTTCAGACACACCAGAAGAGGGCACTGGATCCCATTACAGATGGTTCTGAGCCACCATGTGGTTGCTGGAATTGAACTCAAGTCCTCTCTGGTAGAGCAGTCAGTGCTCTTAACCACTGAGCCTGAGCCATCTCTCCAGCCCATGTTCCCCCCCTTTTTTTTTTTTTAGAGAAATAAAAGCACCAGAATTCTGAAAAATTCAGTTTGTATAAGGCTGAATAAGAACTTTAATGTTTGATATTCCAAAGTCCCTCTTACCACAGATACTTTCTTTATTCTGGTGCAAAGCAAGTTAAATGAGAAGAATAAGATTCCTATATGGCAGAATCTTGAGTTATGAGTTGTCTAGATGAATGTTCCTGAGCATGCTTGTCCTGTGGGGCTCTTTATGCTGTTGCTCAAGATGGTCCTTGAAGTCCTTATTTAAGAAAGGGTTCAGAGCTGTGCATGGTGGCGTGTGCCTTTAACCCCAGCACTCAAGAGCCAGATGCAGGTGGATCTCTGAGTTTGAAGCCAGCCTGGTTTTCAGAGTGAGTTCTAGGCAGCCAGGGCTACACAGAAACCTTGTCTTGAAAAACCAAAAAGGAGAGAGAAATGGAGAAATATGAGGGGGATGGGGCGGGGTCTGGTAGTACACTGCTTTAATTCCTGTTCTCCAGAGATAGAGGCAGGCTAATCTTTATGAGTTTAAGACCAGCTGGAGCTACATAGTGAGACCCTGTCTCAAACATCACAATAAAAAAGACAGATGGTCTGGAGAGTGCATGCTAACTCCAGAATGACTTTTTTAAAGATTGGCTGTGTAGTTCCCCCTGCCCAATCTCTTTTTTATTCAGTTTTGCTAATTTTGCAACTATTTTTTAAGATTCAAAAATTTGATTTTATATGTATTTGTGTTTTGCATGCATGTATATATGTACATTACTGTATGTGCCTGGTGCTTACAGAAGCAAGAAAAGGATGTTAGGTTCCCTGGAACTGAGTTACTTTTTTCAGCTGTCACATGAGTACTGGCAACTGAACTTTGCTTCTCTATAAGAACAGGCAGTGCTCTTAACCAGGCCTAGTTTTTGCTTCTCTTTGTTATTGTTGTTGGTTTTGCTTGTTTGTTTTTATTCCATTCTATTTATTTGTTAAACCGAGACCTCAATCAGTGTTCTTTGTAGTTGAGAGCACAGAATGTATCAATGCTTGTGTTAAAGTTCTGACTCTGTGGGTTAGCAGCCATATGTGACTACTCACTGTGTCTCAGTAACAAGGCATAACATAGCTCTTTATGTGACTGCTGTGTGGTTTGAGATGAGGCTGGTAGTGGGGAGTATGGTGCTGGTGCCAGAATCAAGACTGGTGATGTTCACATCCTGCTGTCAAATGCAGTTCTTTTGGGAACTCAGCTCTGGCATAGCACATTGTTTGTAGCCATTTATTAGAGCAGCTTATGGAGAGGGTAGACATTCTTTGGTAAGGTTAGCTTGGCATATTTTAAACAATGACTATATTTAACAGTTACTGGATATCAAAAGGTTTATTGTTCATTTCTAGATCGAGTACAGGGAGCTGGAGGCCAAAACATGAGGGACCGGGGCACAATTCGGCGCCTGAATATGTACAGGCAAAAAGAACGCAGGTGAGCATTGGGTACAGCCAGCCTTCCCATTCCTTCATGCCCTGGATTTAAAGTTGAGACCTGCTTAGGCTTCATTCCCACCTCTACTTTCTTCTCTAAATAGGAATAGGATGTTTTCAAATGCTATCTCATAGGAGTGTTGCTGTGGTGATGCAGTTATGATTAAAGTCATGGGTAGTAATGGCAAGCGGTGATTGTTTCCTAACACTTCCCAGCAAGTGGCCATCCTGTTCCTCATACGCTGATCTCCAGCAGTGTAGTGTCAAATCCCAGCTAAATACCCATCAGCCACAAGTACAGAGTGTGTAAGACTACTTACGAAAACTGCCAGGAAACTTGGCTGCTAGAGCCAGACACAGATCACAGCATTGTGGCACTAGGATGCTCATCCCAGCCCAGAGCTCTGCTGAGGCAGCCTCCACTCCAGAGACTTGCTGAGAGTGGCATTTTACTAGCTGGTCTTAATTTGTTTGGTAATTAGATTCATGTCTTCTGAAAGCTGTGTGTAAGACACAGTTGTTAGTAACCTAGCCTGCCTCAGTCGCCCGATTTGCAGTTTGTTTTAGAATTTTGAGTTCCAGGATAAATCACCCTCTACTTAAAATTCATTTAAACCAGCCTTTAAATAATTACCAAAAAAACTCAAGTATGTGATTTTTTTTTAAAAAAGAAAACAAACAGTAAATGGATTTTTAAACATCAGCATTGTTACTCATCTAGCAGAAATCATTACGTGCTCTGTTGCAAGAGGTTAAACGGCTTTTGGGCAATCTGTTTCAAATGTAGAAGGACTTTTTGTTTACTGAAGTCTGTATTTCATGATCATTTTAAATCCCCCCAAAGTCCTTTTGATGGAAAGCATGTCTGTGAGCCAGACTGCTCTTGCTGCCTTTCTTCTGTCGTAAACCCAAATCTGTTATTTCCTCCATTTAGGAACAGTCGTGGTAAAGTGATTAAGCCACTGCAGTATCAGTCAACTGTGGCTTCTGGCACAGTGGCCCGAGTGGAGCCGAATATTAAATGGTTTGGTAAGTGTCCTCCTGTATCTCTACTCTACAAAGACTCAGATGGTGAAACATCCACAGGAAGATTCTGGTGCTTGACTGCCACTGCTTATGAGACGGCAATAAAGAGTTCCCACATGGACAAGGAGCTGCAGAAAGTGCTGGGCTCCCCACACTATTCCTTTGGAAGAGAGCTAGTTCATTCTTAGTTGGAAGTGAGTGCAGAGGCCATTAGGACCTTCCTCATGGAAACATCTACAGACCATGGGCTGTTTATCTCTTGGCCCGGGAGATGGCTGTACAAGAAGTGGCCTGGCAGGTGCTCTGCCCCCTTTACCTAGTGGCAGGTGAATGTCTTTATTAGTCGTTGCAGGAGTGAAAAGAATTTGTTCAGACACATGAGTTTTGGGGCTTCTTTGGGAACGCTGCTTTCCACTATAATATTTAAATAGTCACGATTTGTCTGGCATTTGACCTCTGTGCTAGGTGCAGGTGGTCCCTTCTTGTCATTGTATCTAATGCTTTTTGATGGGCTGCCCCCTAAGAACTGAATCAGGAAGAAAATCAAAATTCTGTCCAAGGACAGAATGTGGGGAGGTCAAGTGAGAATGCTTGTCTGGTGTGTGCAAAGCCCTAGGGTCTGTCCCCATCACTGGAAAAGAAGATAAACTTTGATGTGTATGTGTGTCAGAGAAGACTGTGGAGGGATTATTTCCCATGGAGCTGGGGATTTGGAATCAAGTTGTATATTAGTGGCTAGAAGCAAGTTATTAAGTCTCTGTCCTTTAATTTCCTAATTTCTAAAATTGGAATAAGAATGGCAGTATCTCAAGATGGTTGTGGTGGGGGCACACCTATAAACCTAACACATGAGAGTTGGAGGTAGGAGAATCAGAAGTTTAAGGCTAGCCTGGAGGACATGAAATTCTGTCTCAAAAAAAAAAGAAAAGATAACAAACAAAAAACTGAGGATCGATATGGAGGCTCTGTGGTGAAGATAGTTACCCTCAAGCCTTACAACTTAGGTTCTAGCTTCAGACCCTACAGAGTAGAAGGTGGAAAGTGGATAACAATTCCTGCAAGCTGTCCTCTGATCTCCACACAGGTGCTATGGTGCCCCCATTATAAACAAATGTAAAAAGAAGACCATGTGACATGCTTAGCATAGTCCCTGGCAAGAGTGTTGAGCACTGACCCTTGCTGTTGTTGACTTGAATGCTTCTTCAGCATCAAAGGCCTGGTGTTGCCTTCTTGCATGTGTCCTGGATACTTCAAGCCCTCTTAACTCTGAGGTTTGGGGTTCCTTCTCTGTGTGACCTTATCAGCTGTGATTGGCTCCAGTTTCTTTGCCAGGACTGGTAGGGACATTTGTCAAATCTTGGTTCCATTCAGTGATTTTTAATTTTTTGCTTTCATCCAGTCAGGAAGTTGGGCTCTGAAAACTGTTGAAACCCATTATGTGTCTTAGTTGGTGGGTGAATTCTCAGTGTGTGAGTGCAAGAGAGGCATGTTTCCCCCCTTTTCTCAAGTTTGCAAAGAGTTCTAAGGAGTGATGAATGTGTAGGCTCTGAGGCGCATGGGAATGATCTGGCAACTTGCCTTCTGTCAGAAAGTGAGTGCAGAGGCAAAACCAATCTCTGTATTAAATGGCATGTTTTCTATCTGTGAAACAGGAAATACTCGTGTGATCAAGCAGGCATCATTACAAAAATTTCAAGAGGAAATGGATAAAGTTATGAAGGATCCATACAAAGTTGTCATGAAACAAAGCAAATTGCCGATGTCTCTTCTGCATGATCGAATCCAGCCTCATGTAAGACAGAGTGCCGTGCTGTGGTTTAGGGCCAGCTCTGGGCAGATAGACACTGCTTTAGTTTGTCCTTGGCTTTCTGAAGCAGCACTGAGGGTCCAGCCTCATGAAAGACAGAGTGCCATGTTGCTGCTGTGGCTTTGGGAACTAGCACTGAGGCTTTTATGAGCTTTAGGTTCTCTCCCTGAATCCTTGCTGTGAATTGGGCTTGGCAGGAGGTGGTGGATCCAAACACCTTTGCAGTGAGCCCTGAATTTCCATCTTCACTCAGCCCTCCTCTTTTCTTAGTTATGGTTCTCCATGAGCCTTAACGTCCTTGCCATAAAGAGAATGCACTTGCCTCTTTTCACGTTTGGATACAACTGAAGCACCTGTAATGGCTTGGTCTAGTAAGCATGCAACACCTGCCCAAGGCTAAAGAGGTGATAGCTATTAGTAGTGTGTGTGTGTGTGTGTGTGTGTGTGTGTGTGTGTGTGTGTGTGTGTGTGCGCGCACGTGCTCGTGTGTGCTTTCATGTCTTCACATGTGCAACCTTGACTGACATTCTTCAGGACTATCTGCCTTTTCTTTCTTTCTTTCTTTTTTTTTTTTTCTTTTTTTTTTCCTTTTTTTTCTGAGGCAGGTTCTCTCATGGGCCTAGAACTTACTAAGTGGTCCAGACTGGCTAGGAAGAGCCTAGGATTGTTTGTCAGTGCTAGTTCATCATCTCGAGGAGATGTAGAGTGAAGACTGAGATGGAAGGAGTACTTCTGTGTTTTGTGAACTCCTTGGAGATTTTTTCAGGTATGAGAAAGGGTGCTGTTGCGATTGTTGATTGCTGGAGTTGTGTAGTACAGTAAGGGATGACTCTGGCCCGAGTAGAGGGAGTTCACACAGAACAAAGAAGTGGCTTAATGTTTGCCTGCACATTTTAAACTTGCATTGAATAATAATTCCCAGAAACCCAGCCAGTGCACATGCTTGAGTGCCAGTCTGAGGAGGAGAGGGAAACATTGACATGCATACAAGGATTAAACAGTTCAAAGAAAAGTGTTTACTTACAGAACAAAAATCAAAAGCCAAGCTGCCTATTGCCTCAGGTTTTGTCAATTATGTTGTGTTTTATAATGGACTTGAAGAATGGCACCTATTAGTGAGTGACTGTTTCCTTTCAGGAAAACAGATGAGTGTAATTCATGAACCACAGACAAGTTGCTCATTTCCCTTGTTCTCTTTGTCTCTTCTCCCTAAAGCCATCTCCTAACCAACTATTGAATCCATTTCTGGGAAGAACAGAGGTTCTATTGTGGATTTATTGCTTTGTTGCTTGCTCCAGTTGTTTGTTGCTCAGATATCTGATGTGTGAAATGAAGGAACCGTCAGTTTCAGGAGTCAGCTTGTATTAGGGAAAATACTCAGAATAATTGGTGGGCTTTCTGCGTTGGCTTTGAAAACCCTTTCTATTTTAATCCAGTGGCTGTAGCGTAGTATGGACTCTAGTTCTAAATTGGTTCTGCATAGGACAGTCAAATCAGATATGTTCTAACTTTTACACATTCAGTTCTGTGTGTTAAATAGAGTAGTTCTGTGTATAGGAATAGAGTAAAAATAGTGTAACTAACTTTGTGTGTACACGTTAATTGTGTAGTATTACAGTAAGCTTATTGGTTCAAAACCATATGTTTCATAGGTTATGAGATTTTTTTTTTTAAAGGTTTGATTTTTAATTTGTGTGTGTGTGTCATGTGTCTTTGCATGTGAGTTCAAGTGCCCTTGGAGGCTAGAGGTGTCAGATCCCCGGGTTTGGATCTGTTACAGGCAGTTGTGAGACAAGTGATGTGAGTACTGGAAATTAAACTTGGGTCCTCTGGAAGAGCAATATGTGTCCTTGATTGTTGAGCTCTCTCCAGCCCAGTTATAAGATTCCTGAGGATAATATTTGCTCACGCTTGATTTGTATAATTGATATGGTTGTGTGTCCCTTGTCTCCACCCTCCATCTCTTAGGGTACAGACCCATACCACTGCATCTTTTTTTTTTTTTTTTAAATATGGAATGCTTCACGAATTTGTGTGTCATCCTTGCACAGGGGCCATGCTAATCTTCTCTGTGTCATTCCAGTTTTAGTATATGTGCTGCCAAAGTGAGCTCCTACTGCATCATTTTGTGTAGTTTTTTTTTTTTTACATGGCTTCCAGGGATTAAGCTGGGTCTTTACCCACTGAGCCATCTCTACAGCCCAGACATACTTAATTTTTACTCATTGGTGGCCAGGCAGTGGTGGCACATGCTTTTAATCCCAGCTCTTGGGAGGCAGAGGCAGGTGGATTTCTGAGTTTGAGGCCAGCCTGGTCTACAGAGTGAGTTCCAGGACAGCCAGGGCTACACAGAAAAACCCTGTCTTGGGAAAAAAAAATTTTTTTTCAGAGAAAAAAAAAATTATTCATTGGCTTCAGAACCCATTGCCACAGAAAATGCATTTTTCATTGTGGGCAGACATTCCCTCCATTAGAAGCTAGCAAGAGAATATAAGTCACAAGTTCAGGGAGTCCAGGTAAATGAAGCCACCTAAAGGCCCTAGGAAACTGGGGGATCAGGAGGATCAGTGATGTTTGGAAGGCCTAGGGCTGATCCATCACTCATGAGCTCCCCAGCTGGTGCTTACCCAGGGCCCTGTGCTAAGGGAGGAAAGTGTATGTTGTGTTTGTTTTAAAGGAGAGCCTCTGCAGCCTTTAACATTCTGTTACGTGGTAGATCCTAACTCCAGCTTTGACTTTTATCCTGCTTCAAGAATTCCTACGCCTGTAACTCCTTCACAGCGCATCAAGTTCTAGTTAGGATCGGGTTCCTTTTATCACATCTAACCTATTATTTTGTACTTTTACTAGATGTTTTTCATCTGAAGTGCTTCCATGTGCATTTAATAAAAATGTTACCTAAATTAGGGAGAATGTTATCTGAAACTAAAATGCATTTTATAAAACAAGCAATTCCTTTTAGCCATGAGAGAAGTTAATTTCCAAGAAAAAGTTGGCATTTACAGTTGGTTTAAAAAAGAAAAAACACACACAAATTTTGACTGATTGTCCTTGACAAAACCTGTGAATTTGGCGAATTTTATGCACTTGTTTGAAAGCTCCAAAAAAGGGTCAGAAAAGATCAGTTAATTTTCATCGTTGTAACACTGATTATATGTGACTGGAGTCTGTGATGGCTGAAGGAAAGCAGAGTTTGGCAAGTCTCACATAGCTGTTCTTATTTGGTGTCTGTGTTACCTTCACATTCTTGCAAGGAAGCTCACAGCATGTCAGAATAGAAGAAGCCCTGTGCAATATAAACACACATTACAGATTTGAAACTGCACTGGATCTGTACTCTGATGGATTTTGGTGTGGTTTGAGCTTTGGAAAAAGCAAACTCAAATCTTTCCCTAAGTGATTTTTAGCTTTTGCTTTGGCTCAGTGATTTTCTTTCCTGAGTCTTACCTGCACCTCTCCTTTGTCTTTAGAATGCAAAGGTCCACATTCTTGATACTGAAAGTTTTGAAAGTACATTTGGCCCAAAGTCACAGAGAAAGCGGCCAAACTTGTTTGCAAGTGATATGCAGTCCCTTCTAGAAAACGCTGAAATGTCTACTGAGAGCTATGACCAGGGAAAGGACCGTGATTTGGTGATGGAAGACACTGGTGTAAGGTATGCATTTAAGGTTCTCGTCTTTGCCTCTGTGCTGCAGTGTTTCCTCTGAGCTCTCCCCTATGCTGTGGGGTAGAGTGATTGCATGCGCAGCTAGCTTCTTCCCTCAGACTAGAGGCTCAGTGCAGTAGAGGCCAGACCAAAACTACTTTTGCGTGGCTTCATCACCACATGCCCCTCTTCATTCACATGAAAAAGGAGTAATGTTTTCTTCCTTATGTCACTGGTGTGCACTGTCACTTGTAAATTTCAGAGGGGAGCTATGTTGGAAATTGACACTTTGGCTTCCTGGGTCTCTAGACCACTGTAGTTTATAGTTGATCTTTTTCTAAGCCTCCAATGATAATATGAAAAGTGATGAACCTGCATAAAGGTCATGGGGTTTGTTTGCTTGTTAAAATTCATGTTTTATTTTGTGTATGCATATTTGTGGCAGATGAGTGGTCAGAGAAATTGATCCCCTTCTTCCCCAACATGGGTCCTGGGGACCTGACTCAGGTCGCCAGATTAGGAGCAACCATGTGTACTCACTAAGCCATCTTGCCAGCCCTTTGTTTACTTTTTAAATTAGTACACAGAGTAATGAGTTTCATTATGGTGTTTTCATAATCTATGCATCCTTTGTGTAGTGAGTTGTTTTATTTTCACTTTATATTTGTTTGGGAGAGAAGCGATGGTTAGTTTTCTTCATTCTTGTGGGGATCTATAAAGTAAAGGTTACAAATTGCTGGAAGGGGTTCCCCTGCCCTGCCCCTCTTTTTTGAAATGAGGTCTTGCTAGTTAGCCCTGGCTGGCCTGGAACTCCTCTGGAGGAGCAGTAAGCCCTCTTAACTCTTGAGCCATGACTCCAGTTCCCTACTCCCCAACCCCTTTTGTTTTTGATACAGGGTCTCAGTGCATGAAGGCGTGCACCGCCACACCCGGCAGCGCCCTTCCTTTTTAAAAAAGTCACTCCATTGTATATATGTACCATATCAAGTTGGTCTGCTGTTGGAGCTTTAATGAAGTGACTTTGCAAATTTACTTTGATATGTTTTGGGGTTTTTGTGTTTTCACTTTTGAACAAAGTCTTATTGTATAGTCCTCGTTGGCCTGGAACTTAACTGTGTAGACTAGGCTGTCTTAAGTCACAGAGCTCTAATTATCAGCTCTTAGGGCTGGGGTTACAGGCGTGAACCACCAACGCTGGCTTTTAATCTTGATAGTGCTTCAGTTGCTCATTTCTGCTCCTTTCTTACTTAGAAATGAAGCTCAAGAAGAGATATATAAAAAGGGGCAGTCAAAAAGAATATGGGGAGAACTCTACAAGGTAAGGCTCACAGCGCTCACTGAAGAGCAGGCACAGGGCCTGCCCAACTGAAGCCCTTAGATGAAGTAATGCTTTCCTGCTCCCCTCATCCTCTTCTCCTCCACGAAGGAGCTGTGATGTCATCTTAGGTACACCACTGCTGTGCTGGAAAGGAAGGGCATGTGTGTTACATTGCCCATCAGCCCTCTATACACTACCTCTTAGGATGTGCCCCCCACACACACATGGTTAGTGCTGCATGAGAAGTTGTAAGTTATTGCCAGGCATGGTGGTGCACTCAGGAAGCAGAGACAGGCAGATCTTTGTGAGTTGCAGGACAGTCAGGGCTATAAAACAGAGAAACCCTGTCTCAAAAAACCAAAGGGGGTGTGGAGGGATTGTAAGTTACTTAGCCTCATTATCTCATTCCGTAAATGAGAGCACAGGTCTGGGAACGGTTACTACCTTAGCCAGGCAGCCTAACTCTGTGGGGAAGGACAGAAAGATTGTGTGTACTCCTGAGTGCTGACCTAGTGCTTCTGAACTGACTGTCTGGAGGAGAATTATATAAAAAGCTCCAAGTATACTGGGCAGTGGTGGTCCATGCCTTTAATCCCAGCACTTGGGAGGCAGAGGCAGGTGGATTTCTGAGTTCAAGGCCAGCCTGGTCAACAGAGTGAGTTCCAGGACAGCCAGGGCTACACAGAGAAACCCTGTCTCGGGGGGAAAAAAAGAGCTTCAAGCACACCGTGTAATTAGTCATAATAGGAAACTACGACCATAAAGGTAAACTAGACAAATTTAATTTTCTGTAAAGTACACAAACCCATACATAATACCTGGTACTTGTGAATCAGATGGGTTTGATCTAAGCCAGCTTTCCTATTTGAAATTTGACACGTTTAGAATTGTGATGCATGGACATTAAGACTCGATGCCGCTCACTCCCCTTGCTAGACTGTTTGCAGTAGCTTCCAAACATAGTTTATTGCTTTGGGCCCTTTAATGTCCCCTTCATGTTGTATGTACTGTAGCCAACTGTTTCTGCCTCTTTGGATTTGCAGGTGATAGACTCATCAGATGTTGTAGTTCAAGTCCTTGATGCTAGAGATCCAATGGGCACTCGTTCTCCTCACATCGAAGCTTACTTGAAAAAGGAAAAGCCCTGGAAACACCTCATTTTTGTACTCAATAAGTGTGACCTTGTTCCAACTTGGGCAACAGTAAGTTCAGCTCATGACCTAAAACCCACTGTGGAGGCCAGCAGGGCAAGTCATTCACTAACACATCAGTGCATAGATTCTAAACAACAGGACATTAAAGTGTCACACTCTGGGGATTGCCCTTACTGTCCTCACTGGCATGTCCTTACTGACAAGAGAGCTAGCACATGCACTGACGATGGGCAGAGCCACCTTCTGGCTGGGGAGCAGCTGCAGGCTTTTGTATCCCCCAGTGGAGGCAGTTGCGAGTCACTGACTGCTTCCCCATTGTGTTCCATTAATTGCATTTAGTAGTTAGGATAGTTTTTGGAATATTGTTTTGTAGTAAGTTATTAAACAAAAGACAGAGCACTAACTGTCATACTTGAAAAAGTCTCTCAAAGAATTATAGCTGCTGTCTCCCTTAGGCAACACTTTATTTGAAGCCATCCAGTAATTCCAACTCTGATTCTTCTGGATATTGTAAACAAACCAGCTATAATTTACCAGTGCATTTTCTCCTCCCCTTTAGAAGCGATGGGTTGCTGTGCTCTCCCAGGACTACCCAACGCTGGCTTTCCATGCAAGTCTCACTAATCCCTTTGGGAAAGGAGCATTCATTCAGCTTCTGCGGCAGTTTGGGAAGGTAAGGAGGCTACTTCTGCTAGAGTGGTGTAACTGAGTTCACACCAGCTCGGGCTAGCTTGTGTGTCTAAAGTACCTCGGAGATAGAGGCAGGAGGACAAAAGTTTAAGCCAGTATGGGCTACAGAGTGAAATCTGTCTCACAACAACTGTTTTGTTCACTCCTCAGTGTTTTCTAGAGGTATAAAAACCCGCAGGCGCTCTGGATTGTGAAGGATCAGAAGCATTTTCTCATTTCACATTTTCCCGTTCTGCCATATCACTAGCACCTGGTAGTTGAGCCTTTGTCAAAGGATAGCTGCCCAACCCATCACTTGAGGGACATTCTGAACCAGACCCTTCTCTTCTGCCTGCCTCTAACAAAAGACATGATTCCCGTCACACCCTTCCTCGTTTCCCAGAAGCAGTGCTTTGACTCTTGGCCACCACTTCTGTTATTTCAACAATACTGCTGTTGGTACTTCTTCATTCCCTCAACTCTTCCCCATAGTTTTACATATTTATTAAATGTTTCTTGCTTTAAAGCTTTAGAGTTAGTTTTGTTTTTGTTGTTGTTGGGTGTTTTTTTTTCTTTTTAAATTTTTTTCCTCCTTTTTTTAAATGTTAGACATTGAACCCAGAGCCTTAGACATGCTAATAAGCACTTGTCACTGCTAAAATATGAGCTCAGTTAGAAATGGCTCTACATACACGCTCTCTCTTTCCCTCTTGAACTCATTATTTTATGGAAAACGGTTTCATTTTGTGGTGTTTTGAGAACAGATGGAACTGTGATGCAGGCTAGCTCCATATTCACTGTGTAGCTGGGGCTGGCCTTGAATTTGCAGCAGCTGTCCTGCCTCAGGCTCCTGTAGCCTCCTGAGGCTGGGTACGAGGAGGTTACTTGTGTCATCTTCCCCGAACACGTCTCTCACTCTCTCTGCTTCTCTGTACTGCGGACAGCAGTGTCAGGCTGAATGTCATTTGGCATTCACAGTCTTCCAACTTAAGTGTCGTTCAGAGCAGTGCACTCAGGTACTCTCACGCTGCTCTCTGGTAACAGGAGTTTGTCTCTGCTTCATGTCATTTGCTCTGTCGTTTCTTTGTATGTTTAACATTTGAGCAGACATATGGTAGAGAACTTGAGCAAGCAAGTAGTCTACTTTTCAGCCAGCCCTCTCCAGTAGGAATTGGCTGCTCTCAGCCTGTGGTCTGCCTTCAGGTACTATGCCAGGCATGGTGACAGAAGCTCCCAGTCTCAGCTACTCAGAGACAAGACTCATCTCTCCCAAATCATTTTAGCTCAGGAGTTTGAAACTGCCCTGGGCAACAGAGAACTGGTATCAGATTGAAAGCGAAAAGAAAGTACCCACAACTCTGATAAACTCTTGGTGTCTTTTTGGTGTGGGGACTACTAGACAGCAGTGGTGGGTCTCACTGAAGAGGGTAGTGTTAATTAGGGACACGGGCATTTTCTTTGGTTTTGTCATTGTCTCCAGAAGAGACTCTAGTTTCTAGATTGAGCTGTGGAAGCACTGGGGGAGCAGGGTCTAGAGAAATGGTCTTACTGCCTACTGTTTAGACTTGGTTGGGACTTGAATGCCTGCCTTTTGCTCTGCTCCAGCCATGTTCAGGCATGCATGTCTCCAGTGGGCATCTCTTAGGCTCCTTCTCTGAAGGTTTCTCTACTGTGGCTGGTGATACACTGTGATGAGGAGATGAACAAGCTGCCTCTTCCTGATCTATGTGCTGTTAACCTAGAGCAAAGATGCTTTACATGGGTGCCTGAGATCATACACATGTATCTCCTGGGCTGTGAGGCAGACCTGTGTTGAGTGCTCTACGATATGGTAGTCCTTCCATTAGCCAACAAACAAACGGTCTGATCGATGGACCCAGGGAGCTATGGCTGAGCACATATGACAGATATTCTTTTCTCTTCATTCCTTTTTCTTTTCTTCACAGTTGCACACAGACAAGAAACAAATCAGTGTTGGGTTCATTGGCTATCCAAATGTAGGCAAGAGCTCTGTGATAAATACATTACGATCCAAGAAAGTTTGCAACGTGGCCCCCATTGCAGGAGAAACAAAGGTGTGTATGGGTTCTACTCTATATTTTATTTCTATGAAGATTTGACTGTTTAAGGTATGGAGATCCCCCCTCTCTTCTCCCTTCCTCCTGTCCTCTTCCTTTAACAGTACCAGGGTTCAAACCCAGGACACCTCACATCCATGCTAGGCAAGTTTTCTGCAGTAACATGGTACCCAGTCCCTGTCTCCTTCTCAAGATTGAGTGTGCCTTGTATGCTAGGAGTTGGCTGGGGTGTGATATTTAAGTCCTTTGTAAATTCCCCCTGTACTCTTTTTTAAAAAGGTTATTCATTCTTATTTTATGTGTATAATTGTTTGGCCTGAATGTATGTTCACTGTGTACGTGTCTGTTGCCAACAGAAGTCAGAAACAGGCACCAGATCCCCTAGAACTAGAAATATTGACCATTGTGAGCTGCCATGTGGATGCTGGGGACTGAACCTTGGTCCTCAACAAGAGCAGCAAGTACTCTACAGAGCCACCCCTGCATCCCCTAACTCCAACCTTTTGCTTTAATAAAACCAACTCAAGAATATTTAGTGTCTAGGTTAAGAAAGGAAGGAAGGAAGGAAAGAAGAAAGAAAGAAAACATGGTTTTTAGATAGATTCTGGTATTTAGAAGTCATCAGCTATAACAGAGAGAGTTTTGGGAGCAGCATTGTTCTGCCTAGTGGCAAAGAACCTGTCATATGTGTGTTTCTGAATGTTTTCGAGACTTGGAGAGGTTCACTGTGGTGGTTTTGCACGATACCAACTGAGAATCCTACCTCTGCCTTATTCTTGGACTCTTAGTGATGGAACTCTAGTTTGTGCTTGGTGGAAGTTGTCATACTTGGCTTAAGTAGAGGATAGACTCTGGCCTGATTATTCAGCAGGTTGCTTTTCTCTGGCCTTCCCTTCCCTCCTTTCTAGCTTAATATGGCAATGTCACAGATTAGTGAAGTTAGGGTCCCAGTATTCGACTTTGGCACACTTAGAATTCCCTGTCTGTAGGTCTGGCAGTATATCACCTTGATGCGTCGTATATTCCTGATTGACTGCCCTGGTGTGGTTTACCCATCTGACGACTCAGAGACTGACACTGTGCTTAAAGGAGTGGTGAGTATTTGTCCTCTTCTGTTTTCATTTGTGGGATCCCTAAGAGCATTTGCCACTCCTTGTTCAGAAGGCAATCTGGGGTCAGCCTGTCTAACCAGAGGCAGAAACATGATGCTGAACAGAGCATCCTTTGCACTCAGCCTACCTCAGGGGGTCGAGGGGCAGTGGGCATATCTGGTCAGTGTCATCCCACAGCACTATGCAGTAACCACATGGGACCCGAAGGGAAGCAGGGCTTGTTTATACTTAGTGATAATTCATCTTCATGGGTTTATGGATTGAGTCATCTTGGAACCCAGTCATTTCCTCACTTGTTTCTGAGTATAACTGAAAACTTAAATGATTCCTCATAACCATAACCATGCTTGTAGCATACATCCTCTGCACATTCCTCCCCATCCTTCTGAAATTCTTGGATTGCTTTTTGTGTTCTGGGTTCTGGAAGTAGCAGGCATCTTAACCGTTCCTGTCAGTGAGTAACATAGAGCATTCCAAGTTCAAACTGCCCGTGGAAGCCGCACACAGTCTGTGGTAAAGCAGGATTAGAGTTGATCTCTAGGCTCCGTGGCTGTGGTCAGCTTTTAGGGGTGTTCCTTGTTCCTGCCAAACTGTCACAGACACAACAAAGCCCACTCACCTTGTGATACAGAAATCCATTTCACTTTGTAAAAATCACTGAATTTTCCTATCTGTGCAAAAGAATTGAACACAGCATTTCTATAACTGTCTAGGTTCAAGTTGAAAAAATTAAAGCTCCTCAGGACCACATTGGTGCTGTCCTTGAACGAGCAAAACCAGAATACATCAGCAAGACATACAAGATTGCGTCCTGGGAGAACGCTGAGGACTTTCTGGAGAAGCTAGCTCTCCGCACTGGGAAGTTACTGAAGGTGAGCCAGTGTCTTAGGGATTGGCACTGGGATGCAGGGACCTGCCATCGTGAGAGCGGTAGAAACTGTGTCAGCTGGATGGTGAGGAGCAGAGTGACTGAAGGGGCCCTCCCTCATCCAGAAGAGCTTTTGCTCTGTGGGTTTAACTGGGAATCTGTCCTGCCTTTTCAGGGTGGAGAGCCTGACTTGCTGACTGTGAGCAAGATGGTTCTCAATGACTGGCAGAGAGGCCGGATCCCTTTCTTTGTCAAGCCTCCCAACGCAGAGCTACCGACAGCTCCCCAGGTAAGAAGAAGATGAACACTGGTCCTGGAGAGTGGGGTCGAGTGACGCTAATATAGTGTAACTTGTGGTTGTTCCCTTCATGGAGCTTCTTCGTTTTTGGTGCATCTGTGTTGTCCATTAAATAGACTTGTTGAAGAGCATTAGAGACAAATGAGCAGAGTAAGGCAGAAGAGAGAGTAGATACCAGTCTGTGCGGCTGGGAGAGGGAGAAGAAATTAATATATTTTTTTTCTTTTCTTTTTTCGAGACAAGGTTTCTCTGTGTAGCCCTCGCTGTCCTGAAACTCACTCTGTCGAACAGGCTGGCCTTGAACTCAGAAATCTGCCTCCCAAGTGCTGTGATTAAAGGCGTGTGCCACCACCACCCAGCGAAATTAATGTTTGTTAAATGTCTGTCTTAATGTGGGAGTAGAGGTGCTGCCAAAATTCATTCATGAAGAAACCTTTTCTCATACCAACCACAGCCACAGAGAACAGGGGGGGTGAATAGGAGCCCTTACTCTAAAAAGAAAGCTGGGAGCTCACTGGCAGAAGAGCAATGGAGTTGATAATGTTCTGGTCAGGAGATATTGAGCTTGGGGACTGAGTTGGGACACAGACAAGAAGCTGCCTACTGCCTCATAGCTTTTATCCTGATGGTGGCTTGGCCTAAGACTCAATCTTAACACTTGACTTTCCTGTTTCCAGGGTCCTTTTCAGAATTCAGCTGGTCTCTGGAAGTAATGATGGCTTTGGGTTTTGTTCCTCTGTTTCATCATTGGGATCCTTGTAGCTCTGGTCTTTTCCTGGAAATACCTCTTGACTAAAGCAAGATGGTTCCATTTGGATATTTTTCTCCAGCACTAAAGACTTAGCATGCTGTCAGGTGGCAGTGGTACACACACCTAAAGCAGAGGCAGGCCAGCCAAGGACTCACAGAGAAATGCTATTTGGGGTGGGGGGAACTTAGGGTGCCTGTGATTGACATTATCTGGCTTTCCTCCCTCTTCTCTCAAGTACAGCAGTTCCCCTGTCTCTCTGCTCTTTAAGTGATATCGTTCATTCAGTTGTTAATCCATTCATTCAACAACCAGGGTGGAGCTCCTAACCCTCTGGGGCAGAGGGGCCACCATGAAAAGCGGGCTGGTTCCTACCCTGATGTACTTAGATTCTAGTAGGGCATGGAGGTCAGGTGTGAAAGTGCAAGTACACGTGTGTAGTAGATGTCCGCTCCACTTCTACAAGTGTCTAACTCTAGTGAGATTCTGATTTTTAACTTCTGGAATTAATGGAGACGCCACAAATCATGGACTTGAGTCCCACAGCCTTCTCCCCCTTAGCATTACAGTTACACTCTATCAGCTACAAATTCAAGGCTCTGGGGTGTGATTTGCTAGAGGAGAAACTCAGCAAAGTACTTTATCTGTGATACCAGTTCACCACAAAGGCTAAGCAGCTCAATGGAAGCAGTGCCTTGGCAAGATAAGGGAAGAGACAGCTGTAGAGGAAATATCTTGTGTTTGTATGGATATGGCCTCTCACTTAGGCAGGAAATAGCAAATGGGGCATTCTGTAGGCAAAAGGATTGTGGGATAGTGCCAGGTATGGGAGATTCACCCAGGAAGATGTGAGCAGACAGATGCATGGTATCTGAGCACAGGTAACTAGCCATGTGACAAAATGTAGATTGGAGTTATTTGAAGTTATGATCTGGTCAGAGGCAAGCCTAGTTATATGGCCAAGATATTTGTAAATATATTTTGAGTCTGAGTCTTATTTCTGGGAGCATGGGGCTGGGAGGAAGAACTAGACTTAACTTTTACAGACAGCAGTTTCTATTTTTGCACTGGGTAGGCTTATCAGGGTCTTTACCATCCTGGAGGAGTATTTCTTTATATGGGTGAATCAGTGGCTATAGATGATCCAGCTTAGTCTCTGGCCCCTCTTCTCTCCCCAAAGGTTGGAGGTTAAACTGTGAATATTTGCCTGAATCTTTCTAGTGAACAGGTCCTATCTAAAGTCAGCTAGTTCCCTGCCATTAGCTTCCATTCAGGTGTGCTGGAAAAGGATTCCTTATGTATATGGGAAGATGACACATCCTCAGGAGTGTCTAGAGGGTTTAGGCCCTCTGTGCCAAGAACATAGGTTTATTATGTTTGGGTACAGCTGAGTTGAGGGAATTGAGGGTACTGTGAGCACTCTACCAGGATAAGGGGTTGATGGAGTCAGAGGAGGACTTAGGAGTGGAAGATGGGGAAGGCCTCTGAGGAACAGATGTCTAGCTCTAACAGAAATCTAACTCTCTTTTTTTTTTTTTTTTTGGTTTTTCGAGACAGGGTTTCTCTGTATAGCCCTGGCTGTCCTGGAACTCACTCTGTAGATCAGGCTACCTTGAACTCAGAAATCTGCCTGCCTCTGCCTCCCAAGTGCTAGGATTAAAGGCATGCGCCACCACTGCCTGAGAAATCTAACTCTTAAGCACAGTTAACCTTATTCAGTGTTTCTCCTTTTTATTTTATTTTATTTTATTTTATTTTATTTTTGGTTCATCCTCCTTGTTGGTAAAGTAGTAATTTCTTGAAGATCAGAAAGCTAGAAATTGCTAGTCATGATGACTCATATCTTTAATCCCAGCACTTGTAAGGCAGAGTCAGGTGGATTTCTGAGTTTGAGGCCAGCCTGGTCTATAGAGTGGAATCTGAGACAGCCAAGGCTACACAGAGAAACCCTATCTTGAAAGAAAAAAAAAACCTAGAAATCACTACAAAATATACAAACTTAAAATTAGTATGTGTATGCCCATGTGCATATGCTTGTGTATACATAAACATGTACCATGATACACATGAGGATCTGAGAACAACTTCGGGGAGTTGGTTCTTGCCTTTCACCATGTGAATTCTGGGGGTTGAACTCTGGTTGTCATATTGAGCAGCAAGTGTCTTTACCTGCTGAGCTTATTTGCCAATTCAAAAATGTACAACCTTGCCGGGCAGTGGTGGTGCATGCCTTTAGTCCTAGCACTTGGGAGGCAGAGACAGGCGGATTTCTGAGTTCGAGGCCATCCTGGTCTACAGAGTGAGTTCCAGGACAACCAGGGCTACACAGAGAAACCCTCTAAGGAAAAACAAAACAAACAACAACAAAAAAAATGTACAAACTTAGTTTCCTGCATTTTATGGATTCTGGACTTGTTTAGCATTTTACCCAGCCACTCTAGACTTTGGAGAGTCATTATGTGAGCTTGGGTCACAGGGATAAAATGATCCATATGTGAAATGTTGTGGAAAGCTTGGCACATGCTGACTTTGCATGAACACCTAAAATAGGCCAGTCACCCCTGTGTTTGTAGACTCTGCACTCACTCTGAACTCTGGCCTCCCCACATTTCTCCTTATACTTCCTGGTCCTCCTTTAGCCTTGCTTCCACTTTCTTGGATTTGTGTCTTCCATTTTTCTGTGCCTCCTCTGCCCCCTTTTTCCTGATACCCAAGGAGGACAACACTGTCTTGGTTTTGCTGAGTCAGTTCCCTTCCTCCTAAACCTCAGCTCTGTCCTTTATAAAGGATCCTGTACAGTGCTGGCTGCTGTGTAGAGTCCCATTGGCCTAGATCCGAGAGGAGGGCTGCTTATCTGAGATCCAGTAGTAGTTGAAGCATAGTTCTCCTTTTCTGATTCCATTTTCCCTTTCTCCTACATCTTTTGGTCCTCACTAGCTTCCACCCTCCTCACCATTGGAAGTTCCCACAGAAACAACCCAGAACAACTCAGAAGAGACCACAGAAACAGAAGTTGAAAGCTCAGACGCTATCATTGAACAAGAGCCAGAAGCAGACTGTTCCCACAATGGAAACTCAGAGATGCAACAGATCCTCTCACGGCTTCGCCAGAACTTTGGCAAGATCAATGTGGGCCCTCAATTTTCTGCGGACGACCTGGTGCCTGTGGAGATGTCAGACTTGGAAGATCTGGAAAGCTGTGTGGATGAGGAAGAACAGGAGCAGGAGCAAGAGCAGGAAGAGCCAGGAGAGGATGCTGAGGAAGAGTGTTCCCGAGACCCTCAGGAAGAACCAGTGGAAAATGACACCAAAGCTGTGATCAGAGCCTTAGATGAGAAGATTGCCAAGTACCAGAAGTTTCTAAATAAAGCCAAAGCTAAAAAGTTCTCTGCCATCAGGTAATAACGTTCTTCTTCTTACTAATCAGCTTACCTGCTCTGTTCTCACTTGCCATGAACACTGGTTTTGAAATACCTAGGACAGATGCCAGGGCCTGTGTCTTATCAGTCAAGTGCTCCACCACCTAACTATAGTCCCAGTCTGAACAGGGAGCTAGGAATGGTTGCTTTAAAGAAAAATCTGTAAACTTTTCATCTTCAGCCACCTGAAGTACATGGGGCTTGGTTACCTAGTATTCTAGCCTAGGAGCTGTACAAACTACTGGGCATTGGCTGTATCACCCAGCAATCACCACAACGTGGTGGGATTTCCTTTCCTTTTTGGGGGGGAGGGGGGTTGGTTTTTCGAGACAGGGTTTCTCTGTGTAGCCCTGGCTGTCTTGGAACTCACTCTGTAGACCAGGCTGGCCTCGAACTCAGAAATCCACCTGCCTGTGCCCCCCAAGTGCTGGAATTAAAGGCATGTACCACCACTGCCCGGCGGAATTTCCTTTTCTTCATGAGTGTTCCACCTCTCCAGATTGGCCTTTTCAGAGCAGTTAAAAAGGAGCAGCTGTGTGACTTTGCTTTTATTTTTCAGAATATCCAAGGACTTAAGTGAAAAGGTTTTTGCAAAATATGAAGAAGAGAAGAAAACATCTACAGAAGTCAGTGATGCAGGTGAGATCTATTCTTTGAAACATTTAGATGTGATTTGTAGCTTTGTAATAATTTCCTCCATACAGGCAGGTACTTAGCATCTGTTTCCACATTCTACTTACCATGCAAACTGAACTCTCCACTTGAGATTCCTTATATTTTTAAAGACAGAGTTGATGGCTTAGGAATACTGCTTGACAAAAGTGCATATTGATGGCTTCAGAGTCAGACGGAAGAGTCTTTAGAATTGAGGCAGGAGGTCTGTCTTAGTTACTTTTCGGTTGCTGTGATAAGGTAGCACATGACCAAACAAGCAGCATAGCACTGGGGATTTTTAGCCTCAGAGCCCAACTCTGTGACACATCACCTTTTCCAAGCAGTTCCATCAATTGGGGACCAAGTGTTCAAACATTATGAGCTTATGGTGACTATTTTCATTCAAACCATCACAGATATTTGATAAAGTTACGGATAGTTTCTACATGATGCAAGTTGAACCCCACTATGACCATGGCTGGCTTGTAACCCAGTGTCTGTCTGCCTCCTCATACAGGACTTGTTCCTACAGTCGTCTTCAGAGTTTGAAAAGCTGTTTCTATTGTTAATCTTCTTTGTGTTTTATGTATCATTTGTATCCAGCTCCCACCAAAAAGGCAAGGAAGTGGAATGCACACATGGAAGAAGAACCTTCCAATAAGACTCAGAGGATGCTGACGTGTAAGGAAGTAAGTATTCTGCTTTTAATGAGATATGGGCACAAAAGGTAGAGGTCTAGTGTACTGGTGCATGCCCGCTGTACTCTTAGTTCCAGTATGGGAGGCAGAGGCAGGCAGAGTCTATGAGCTTGAGGCTGCCTGGTTTACACAGTGAATGAGTCCTTGGACAGCCAAGGCTGCATAGTGAGATCCTGTCATGGGGGAAGAAATCAAACAAAAGAGCAGTAGAAGTCCATTTTGAGGTTTGTTTGTTTTTATTTATTTTGTATGCATATGCGTGTGTGCAGACATCTGATGATATGGTGAGCACCTGGAGCCAAAGGACAGCTTGTTGGTGGGTCCTGGGAATGGAGCGTCTGAGCCACTTTTGTTTAGTTAGTTTTTGTTTTTGTTTTCAAGGCAGGGTCTTGGTATGCAGGCCCTGGTTATCCTCAAACTCAGGTAGTCCCTTATCTCTTAGTACCTCAAATGGTGGGATGGTGGATGAAAGCTGTCATACTCAGCCACAAAGTCCAGTTCCCAGGACCTAGAAACTCCATGTGTTAGTGATCTGATGGAAGTAATTTAACTTAGGTCAAAAAGTGGCCCATGGGGAGGCAGAGGCAAGCAGATTTCTGAGTTCAAGGCCAGCCTGGTCTACAGAGTGAGTTCCAGGACAGCCGGGGCTACACAGAGAAACTCTGTCTCTAAAAAAAAACAAACAAACAAAAAGAAGTGGCCCACAAAATGAAGGTCCTTGAGTCTAAGTCTTAGGTTTCAGGAGTTCTAGGCTATCTCCTTCACACCTGTGTCCTAATGGCCTGAAGAACTGGGTTTCTGTGGCTTCAGGAGGTGAAGTAGAGTAGAGCTGGAGAGGCAGGCAGATGAGGGACCCCTGGGAAGGACGGCTTTGGAAAGGAGCTGAGCAGAGCTGAAGCAGCCCTGCTGGGGAGAGGGGTGAGGGTCAGGCCAGTGGGCGTCTGCTGCTAGTTTTCAGGTCTGACGTGGACAGTCCCCAGCTTTGCTTCCATGGCTGTGGGAGCTGCACAGGCAGGGTGAGGGTGACCGTCCGTGTGTGACCGTCGGTGTGTGACTGGGGTCCTTTCTGTTGTGTTTGCAGCGGAGAAGAGCAGCTCGGCAGCAACAGTCCAAGAAAGTTGGTGTGCGCTACTACGAGACCCACAATGTGAAAAACAGGAACAGGAACAAGAAGAAGACGAGTGACTCAGAGGGACAGAAACGCAGACACAACAAGTTCAGACAGAAGCAGTAACAGCTCGAAAGCTGTTTATTAAATTATACAAAAATAAGCCATTGGGAACTGTGTTCACTTTCTTGTGCCCAGTTGGCATCTATAAGGCACAGCACACTTGGGAGGCTTAGTGGTGAGGGCGTACCCCAGTTAGGTGGCAACAGGAAGTCCTCAGCCCAAGAAGTTTTTAAACACTTGACCTGGCCCTTAGTTCCTCCAGTGTGTGACCCTCTTGCTTGTATCTCCAGACATGTGTGTTTCTCTTACACTACTGAGCAGCACTGGGGCTAGGAGTCTGCAAAGCTGTAAAGCACAAGTGCTTCAGAGACATGCAGGCGAGGTTTAGAGGCAGGAGGAGTGCTCCAGCAACTTCAGTGTATTAGGGTACAGATGCTTTCCTGCACTGCCCACAAAGCAACACCGTGCTGCTCCAGGGACATGGCTTCATGGGCAGGCTGTGCTGGTGGATACCTAGTTCCTCAGGACATTGGGTGAGGGCCCAGGGTGTGACTTCTATTGTAATATCAGAGTGTTGGGATACACAGTCAACTCAGAGCAGTGCTTGGGGTTTGAAGGCCTTGCAGTGAGCTTAGACTGGGATGCAGGTCAGAGCTGCCAAGGAGTGAGTCCCTCTGACCCCCCTCAGGGCTACTGTGGACCTGAGGCATCCCCGACAATTGGAAGGAAATATTAATGCCAGCTTAAGAACAGTTCTTCTGTCACTCTACTGAATGATGGGTGTCACCAAGCTCATTCTCCTCTCCCACCCTGGGCTTTCCCCCAATGGGGATTTGTCTGTAATTTAAGTCTTCTGGATCTACAAATCTGCCTTCAGTCCATAATTTGCCTAGAACTGCGTGTAAGATGTGGCTACCTCCTTAGCTATTCATGAATAGCTATCTAGGGAGTGGAGTCAGGCTTTGCTATCCAGCAGAAGGTACTCAAATGGTGTGGGGAGGAACTGGGTGCAGACAGCTCTCAAGACACTGGGACTTTTGTACCTCTTAGTGAGCATGACTCTACTGCTGTTTCCTCATGGAGCCAGGGAGACTAAGGACAGGGTCCTGCTGACTCAGTGGGTGAGAATGAGACGATATAGTCCAAAACCAAACTCGGAAACGAGTTGCTGAAGCTTACATTAGAGAGGTGACGTGGAAGGGTGGGGCCAGAGAAGCCTAAGGTACAAGGTGAGCTGGGAACCGAACTTGGTGCAAAGGTAGTCTCTTTGGGAAAACACTTGCTCCCTAAGTTAGTGAGATGATAAAGCCCTAGGCCATTTATAAGCTGCACATGGACACAGGGTTCCACCACCTTCCACGACCCAGCCAGGAGCCTGGCTGCCACACCATAGGTGTTTCATGACTCTGGGACAAACAGTTCTAACAATTACATGAGTGGTGACCGGGGAGGGGATGGCTTGTTCGCTCAGGAAACTGGCTTTTTATTACAATGGGCTTTTGGGGCAAGGGGCCTGCTGAGACCCATGTGGAAATGATCACTTCTTCGGTGCGATAATGCCTTCCAGTTGAGCCTGCAACACAAGAACAAAACTCCATTAATATTTGCATCTTGTACCTTAACATGTAGCTAAGCCTAGGAGGAATAACCCAGAGGCTGTGAGCATCTCTTCTGATGGAGCTCCACATTTTCTAGATTAGCTGGATTCAGGCTTGGAATGGTTTTGTTACATGAGCCGAAACCAGAGCTGACCTGGTTTCCATACAATAATAGCTCAGTATATTATAGCACAGAAAGGGAAGTGGAATTAAAGTTGTTGAAATAGTGATTTTCCATAGCTCCTACTTTAAGCCTGAGTATGTCCACTAAGTCAAACATTTGGCTCTCTGGGTTAGTACATGGAGCTCTGCTGGAACCAGAAGTCTTAGAAAACAGCAAATTATCAGCCACTGTGACAACTTGACACTCAATTAGAGGAAATTGCTACCAGTGAGTAGGGAAAGCTGGGACAATGGGTTATTTACTCCCTTCCTCTAGCAGCCAGCACAGTGATTTACACGGTGATATGTGGACAGACCCTTAAGGTCTATCCTGGGGGCTGAAACCACTGTTTTCTTTGTAGTGCAACACTGAGCCAATAAAAGAACTTGCTTGTAAAGAATCCTTTGCCCTGGGGATTTCAAGGCTGCCTTTGGATGTTAGAAGGATGCTAAGGTATTCAGCTTTACTCTTGTTGGAACTAAGAAACCAGCTTTGGAATCTGCTGAGTCAACGGTTTACATTTGCCTCGGGAAGTCTCTGGCTTTGCTTCTAATAGACTCTTTAAGCAACTATCGAAATCTCTCATCCTCTGCTAATGGCTCATACAAATACTTCCTTATCTCAGCGCAAGAACTTTGGCTTTTAAGTGAGGAAGGTACACGGGAGCTACTTATAGGTACCATATTTAGAAACTGAAGCTCAACCCTCAACAAGCCTTCCATGGCCTTGTTAAGCTGCACTGTAGGGCCCTGTAGCTTCTGCTCAGCATATCTGGGGGTGGCCAATAATTGTTTATAAGCATTGTCCTGTAGCTTTTAATCCCATCAGTTGAGAGGCAGAGGCAGACAGATCTTTGAGTTCTGGGTCAGCCTGGTCTATGGTTCCAGGACAGCTAGGGCTACACAGAGAAAGCCTGTCTTGAAGGGTGAAAAAAAAAAAAAAA
>JADRCD010213330.1:0-13362 GCA_019843815.1 Montemys delectorum
GCAGTGACCTTTAAAATAATTTCCCTTACCACCATAGAGAGCACCTCAGATCTTTCTCAGCCATAGAGAGGGAGAAGGGGCTTAATAATTATGAGAGATGTCTAATAAACCTCCTGCAGTGGAGCTTGTAAACAGGGTTTGAAGGTGATGGTGCTGAAAACAAAACAAGCAAAGGATGGAACAGAGGCACTGGGAAATGGTAAAGACGGAAACCCAAATAGCTGGGCTCATTCGACAACCATTTCCAGTTGGTTAGCTGGTGCACAAGGACCTGAAGAAGTGTGGAGATGGTGGTAAGGGTGGGGGCATCTCTTGCACACTCAGGACTGTCTGGTGAATCCATTGTCAGGTCTGATTTGGATGGACTCCTAATTGGCCTCTTCATTTTTCCTCATGATGGTTACTTGGGGACAGCACATACTCAGTATGTGTAAAGTGAATGCAGCATTTCGGGCTCATTTCTGAGTCTCATGGATACAGAACAGGATGACAACTTTCAGGGAAACTACCTTTCATGGAGCTTGGGGAGGTGGAGACAAATGCAAAAGGAAGTAATGATCTTAGATGGGATTTAAGTTAGGCTAATGTAGCTGCCTTGTGTTGAGTAGTCAGGGAACTGACATTTCTGCTGGACCTGCGTGGCAGGAAGCAAGGGCCAACAGTAAAGATTCCCATGGAACAGTTCAGATGGGCAGAGACCTATCATGAAGCGTTGGAAACCAGCTAGACCAGAGCTCTGAGGGCAGGAGAGAGCGGCAGGAAGTAAGGTAGAGAGCTGGCAGCATGGAGCTTTTCTGTGGAAGGGCAGGACACTGAGAGTTGGCATGACCTGATGACTAGGAAGGCTTGTTCCACGGAGAAAAGGTTCTAGGGGCGCTGTGTGGAAAGGTTGGAGAGGGCTGTCCGAGCACTAGGAGATCAGACAACACACCTTGCCGCACCAGGGGCCTAGCCGATGGAGTTTCCCACTTGCTCTGCTAGCTTGCTTTAGATGAGAGGTCTCTGGAGCGAGAGGAGAAAACGGATTTCCTAGGGTTGGGAATCAGAACAAGGTGGAATCAAGCTGTTGACCTGTCATTCACTTCTTCACTTCCCACTCTACTGGGGAGCAGGTTAGGGCCTTGTGCATGCTGTCCACAGCACTCGGTCTCAAACAACAACAAATTCCATGATTATTTATTTTAAAAATGTATTTTGTCTCTGTGTATGTCTGTTTACCATGTACATGCCTGGTGCCTGCCGAGGGCAGAAGAGGGTGTCAGAGCCCCTGGGACTAGAGTTACAGATGATTGTGGGCCATAGTGTGGGTGCTGTAAATTGAGCCCAGGTCCTCTGAAGAATAGTCAGTGCTCTTAAACAGAGCCATCTCACCAGCCCTTTTCTCACTTTTGAGATAGGATCTCTGCAAGTCTCCCAGTCTTGCTTAATCGTCTTCTGTGGCCCAGGAAGATTTACAATCCTCTTTTCTCAGCCTTCCAGATACACAGCTGGTTTATAGCCTGCGTGGCCAGGCCCAGCTCAGGTTTTTAATTAATGAAGTTTTCACTTTTGCGTGCCTGCACAAAGTGTGCCTGCTTTATTTCTAAAGCTTTCTCTCTGACGCAGAGCTGGGTTGCTCTAGCCTTTAGACCTAACTGCTCCATGGTGTCCCTCTTGTTTTGAAGTCAGTGCTGTTTTCGTGTTCCTAACAGATGCAAAGTAGGCAGAGGCCTAAGGAAATCAAGGTAAACGTCTTTAAGTTTAGAAACCGTTTCTGTATGTTTTCTCCATCACACTAACTGTGGGTGGTGACAGCTAGGCTGGGAGATGCGGGGCATTTTTGATGAAAGTGTACCTTTTATGGACTAGGAACACTATTTTGAACAAAAGATTATTTTTATTCTCTTATTGACAAGTGTGCAGTTGTGCTGCCACAGTACACATGTGGGCATCAGAGGACAGCTTTTGAGGGAGAAGGTTTTCTCCTGCAGTGGCTCTGGAGCTGCAGCTTGGACTGTGAGGCCTGGACAGCCAGCACTTACCTGTTGGGCTGCCATGCTGGCCTCCAACGGTCAATTAAAGGTATCTAGGATCTTTGGTATGCTGGCCATTGCTCTGTAGGCCAACAGAGGCGCAGATGGTTACCCTTCTTCTTCCTGTGTTCTCCTTCAGCCCTTTGGTCAGTGTGCACCAGACTCTTTATCTCCAGTCTCTCTCTCTCTTGGGGCGGTTCAGTGCTCACCTTGGTCACTACTTTTGTTCTAGTCTATACAAAATTGTGCCTTCCTTGTGGTATTTCTGAACAAGTTTTTCCCTCTCCAGGGTTCTTCAAGACAGACCTCTAGTACAATATAATAAAGTCCTTAGCCAGGTACCAAGTTTTTCTGTTACCCAGCCAATGAAATGAAATGAAGCCCTGTTGTATCAAGGGCACATCCCATTTCAGAAGTTTTAGCTACCTACAGGGATTTTTCAAAAGTTTCAAAACACCAACGTCAGCATTTATAAGCGAGCATCTGGCTGCACTTCCTGGCCTCTGCGTGCTCCTGAGGAATCTCTTTAGGGCACTGCGGGGCTTACGTGGGCTGTTTGCTTGTCTGCTTGCTCACAATCAGTTGTGCCCTTTTGCATCTTGCCGTTCAAAGCCAGTTCCACTGGACTTTGCCATCTTGTGTGGAAGGCAGAATGAAATATTTGATACTGCCTTGATGTAAAACAAGTCACGTAATCATAAAGTAGCATTGCCCACTCCAGGGGAGGACCTAGTAATGCTAACTTACAGAGTAGATGCAGACAAAAAGAATTTTTTAAATACCTACTTTGCTCCTTTTAATTTATTTGTGATTATGACAGCTACTGGAAGCAAGAGTCCTCAAAAGAGCTCTGGATGGTGTTTTTAGACTTTGACAGAATTCAGTTTAGGTATAATTGAAAAGGTTTTTAACTTTGTCTCCAGATAGGAATGGTTGTATCCTTTTCTTTTGAGACATTGTCTCACTTTGAAAAAGCTCACTATGAAGTAAGGCTGTGTGCTTATGGATAAATGTTTCTTGAGACACACATACTGACCACCTCCACCTTCTGTGGAGCCTCAAATCTCTGACGTAGGGCCATTAGTTCACTCAGACAGAAGTAGGCTGTGCAGCTGCTGTGTGCAGGAGCTGAGTGAACTCAGTGGGATGTAGTGAGGCAAGAGAGGTTGACAGGCAAAGAGAACATTTACTCTGCGGAGTTGGGGTTTGTGTGGGAGCAGCTAGAGGTTTGATGTCTGACTTAGTCTACAATTGTAGAGATGGCTTCAACATGAGGGGATGTGCAGAAGAGAAGAGAGTGGATTTTAGATTTCCTACTTGGTGATTTGAAACTGTTACTGTGGAGCACATCATTTAATAGAAGTTTTAGGAGTTTCCCCCCTTTATATATAACCCAGACTGGCCTGGAACGAGGGATGATCCTTGTGCCTCATTGTCTTGGATGCTGAGATGATAGGTATGAGCTACCACACCCAGCTAAGCTTTAAGCATATAGAGCACCCCTGATCAAAACAAACAACTTCAAAATCTGAAATCTTAAATGTGGACAAGAGGTCATGAGTAGAAAATTTCGCCTCTAATCTTGAGTGAAGAGTAGCAGTTAAAAATGCAACCTTCATGCTGTATGTATTAGGTGTGTGTAAGACACATGAATTTTATGTTTGCACTTGAGTCTCCATCATAAGATTTTTATGGGTATTTGCAAATATCCCAAAATACAGAGACAAAGTAAATTCTGAAACATTTGTAGTCCTGAGCCTTTTGGGTAAGGAACACTCAGCTCTTATTTCCTATAATTGCATTGGAATTATCTGAAATCAGAATATACAAAACAGTTCTAATGACTTCCTCAGCAATAAAGCCCACACTTCTTATCCCTTAAAAACATTTTACTTATTATTTTTATGTATATGGGTACATGTATGTCTATGTACCGTGCATGTGCAGTACCCATAGAAGTGCAAAGCAAACTGAGACTGGAGTTACAGACGGTTATGAGCCACCACATGGGTGCTGCGCCATCTCTCCGGCCCATCACTCCTTATTCTTGACCTTCTACAATCTGTGTATTAATCTTAACATTCTGCCCCGAAGAAGGCAGCTTTTCATTACTGTATTCCTGTTACTTGAACTGTGTCTGCAAGATAAGCGTACATGTTAGTGGATGTGTGGTTCGTAGACACTGAGGTTAGCAAGGGTTGGGTTAAGGGGCAAGGAGACAGGGGTTTCCTTTGAGTGACTGACTCAGATGAGAGCCATGCTGAAAGATGAATGTAGAAGCAGTTGTTAACCTGCTCAGATATAGGAATGGTTATGTTACGTGACAGCAAAGACCATCAGGCTCCTTGCTTATAAAACACTATTTTTCATGTATAATTCCATTTTACTTTAATTAAAATAACCACATTTTGCCAGGCAGTGGTGGCTCATGCCTTTAGCCCTAGTACTTGGGAGATAGAGGCAGATGAATCTCTGGTTTTGAGGCCATCCTGGTCTACAGAATGAGTTCTAGGACAGCCAGAGCTACACAGAGAAACCCTATCTCAAAAACAAACCAAACCAAAAAGCCAAACCAAAGCAATAACAACAACAACAAAACTCCACAACTTATTGTGTAACTCTTCCATGTTGATTGTATTAGAAAATGATAGTATACGCTACATGGTATTGAATGAGTGCCAGCATAGTTTATATATGATTAAGTTTCTCACAGAATATTGTTCAGATTGATATGTGTGTTACTAGCGAATTCTAACTTGTTACAAGTGACCCAAGAAATAGTTGATAATGCAAAAAAAAATTATTGACTATGATTTTGTGATTTTTGTTTTAAATAAGTCAAATTTGACTGATAGAGTCTGATGGACTTAAAGTATGCCAGGATAAAAGGCAGTGTATGTAGTGATCACAGAAGAGTTTTAATATGATTGAGTCTAATGGAAGATTGGTAGAGTTCATAGCAATTTTCAACATGACAGCCCAGAGAAGACTCTAGGTAGGAGAAAGCTCAACAAGCATATGGGGCTGTTGTAAGGAGTGATCTTTTGAAAACTGTGTTACAGCTGGAACGTCCTCAGGGAGGGTGGAAAGGGACTCAAAGAGAAGTGAGCTTGGGGCTCCTGAAGGAGTTCCACATCCACTGAGACCCTATAGCTGCCTCTCAGAGATTGGGGGGAATCCTCCACTGGCTTCACGCAGAAGCTGGGACAGAGCATGCCTACAAGCCAGATGGCTTGTCCGGGATACTTCCTGCCAGCAAAGTGACCACAGGAGCAGAAGGCTGACTGCAATGCTTTGATTTTTTTTGAAACCCCTTCAAGGGTTGCATAGCCATGATCAGGCTGAAAAACCCAGGCCCTGACATAGGATAGACCCTTGCTCTGCCCCTGAGCAATACCACAGTCCTTAATGTTTTTTAATTAACAAATTTAATATTAGAGAGGTGAGGAGGACATAACATCTCCAACATACTCCAACACCAGGAGTAACTGGGACCAGTGGAACTAGGCACACAGGAACTCCGCCAGCCCAGTGGCTCAGGTTCCTTCCGGTCCCACAATACCCAGAGGAAGCTCCACTCCCAGGCGCTCTAACATACCCAGGATCAGAGGTGAGGAGGATACAACATCTGTCCCAACACTAGGAGTAACTGGGACCAGCGGGACCCAGGCACACAGGAACTCTGCCCAGCCTAGTGGCTCAGGTTGCTTCCTTCCTGTCTGGGCCAGTTGGTGCCCTGAGCAGACTTTGGGCACAAACTCTGCAGTCATTCCCAAAACACCCAGAGGAAGCTCCACTCCCACGTGATCTAACAAGCCCAGGGTCACAGGATCCCAGAATCCCAGAGTCACAGGATCACAGAGTCAGCTTGACTCTGAGGAGTTCTACACAACCAGGATCACAGGAAGGACAGGCTCCAGTCAGATTTAACCAGGGCAGGTAGCACTAGAGATAACCAGATGGTGTGGGACAAGCTTAAGAATATAAGCAACACAAACCAAGGTTCTTGGCATCATCAGAACCCAATACTCCCACCATAGCAAATCCTGGACACACCATCACACCGGAAAAGCAAGATTCAGATATAAAATCACTTCTCATGATGATGATACAGGACTTTAAGAAAGACAAAAATAGCACCCTCAAAGAAATACAAGAGAATACAGGTAAACAACTAGAAGCCTTTGAAGAGGAAAAACAAAAATCCCTTAAAGAACTACACGAAAACACAATCAAACAGGTGAAGGAAATGAGCAAAACCATCCAGAATCTAAAAATGGAAATAGAAACAATAAAGAAATCAGAAAGAGAGACAACCCTGGAGATAGAAAACCTGGGAAAGAAATCAGGAATCGTAGATGCCAGCATCACCAATAGAATACAAGAGAAAGAAGAGAGAATCTCAGGGGTAGAAGACACCATAGAAAACATTGACACAACAGTCAAAGAAAATGCAAGAAGCAAAAATCTCCTAACACAAAACATCCAGGAAATCCAGGACGCAATGAGAAGACCAAACCTAAGGATAATAGGTATAGAAGAGAGTGAAGACTCCCAAGGTAATGGGCCAGCAAATATCTTCAACAAAATTATAGAAAACTTCCCTAATCTCAAGAGAGAGATGCCCATGAACATACAAGAAGCCTACAGAACTCCAAATAGATTGAACCAGAAAAGAAATTCCTCCCGTCACATAATAAAAACACCAAATTCACTAAACAAAGAAAGAATTTTAAAAGCAGTAAGGGAAAAAGGTCAAGTAACATATAAAGGCAGGCTTATCAGGATTACACCAGACTTCTCACCAGAGACTATGAAAGCTAGAAGATCCTGGGCAGATGTCATACAGACCCTACAAGAACACAAATGCCAGCCCAAACTACTATACCCAGCAAAACTCTCAATTACCATAGATGGAGAAAACAAGATATTCCATGACAAAACAAAATTTACACACTATCTTTCCACAAATCCAGCCCTACAAAGGATAATAGATGGAAAACATCAACATAAGGCGCAAACTACACCCTAGAAGAAGCAAGAAAGTAATCTTTCAACAAGTCCACACAAACCTAATTCCACCTCTTATAACAAAAACAACAGGAAGTAACAGTTACTTTTTCTTAATATCTTAATATGAAAATTAATATTACCAACATATCCTAATCAATTGAAATCCAAAAATATGAGGAATTAGAAATTTATTGACTGTCATCCAATGGTCTCTCTAATTTGGTAATTGGAGAAATAGGTCCAATATTTGTACAATTCATATACACTTTTAGCTTGTTTGTTTGTGACAGTGTCTTGCTGTGTGCAACATAATGGTCTGGAGATTTTACTTCTCCTATCTTAGCCTCTCTATTAGTAGTATTGTTTATTTCATGTTTTTACACTATACTGTGGTTTTCAGAACAGCTTACACATTTTAAAAGTATTTATATACCCAAAAAAATGTAGACAATTAAATTGGGAGGGGCTTTGTAAGAGAACAACAAAGAGTGAGACTGAATGCTTTGCTTGACGTTTGTAACTCTTGTATCAAGTTACCACAGTAAGAGCCAAGATTTTAAGCTCTACTAAATACTAAACAAACAAACAAACAAAAACACTTTATATATTTATGTTCATTTAAGAAAATATTAGTAATAATATGTTATTTTGAAATATACAGTTAATACTTTTGGAGCTATTTAAATTTATATTGAGAAAAATGTATGTATTTTCAGTATTGCCGTAGACAAAGATCTACATAAGACTATTAAATTGATTGTTGAGTTATATCAAACAACTTTTATAATATTCATTTTTATTGTTATAATATTTTATAAATTTTAAAGAATATGACAAAAAAAGATATTGAAGGGGGGGTCTCTGGGAGGAGTTGGAGTACAAAATGGAAACAAGAATGTGATTTAATTCTATTTACTTAAAATGTTTTTATATGTTAACAAATTCAGATAAATTGAAATCATGTAACTTCTCATTATAATGCAATAAAACTTAAAAAAATTCAATATTATTGTTTGTGTATGATACACAGACAGATGCACACATGGGCACACACATGTATATGCATAGACTTGTACAGGAATTTGTGGACACAATTTTCCCTTTCCTGTTTTATGTATGTATGTTCTGGGGCTCAAACTCAGGACATCAGGCTTGTGTTAAAATTTATCCACTGAGGCATCTCATTGGCCCTGTTATTTCTTAAGTCCTCTCTGGGAGGGCCCAGAAGATTGGTGCTTGTCTAAAGTGCTTGCTGTGAAAGCATGGAACTTGAATATGGATCCTCAGCATCCACATAAAGGCCAGGAGTGGCGATGCACAGCTGTAGCCCAGTAGTGGGGGGTAGCTAGATGGCTTCAGGGGTGAAGGTAGGAGGCTCACTGGCAGCCAGTCTAGCCAGTTGGTCAGTTCTGTGTCAGTGACAGACCTTGTCTCAAAATGTAAGCTTAAGAACAGTAGAGGAAGACACTTGATATCAGCTTTGACCTCCATGGGACTACTCTGTGTGCACTCTCTGGCAAGTGCACACACTCCGCACACACGCATGGATACACACATAGACAATCCTCACTGGGTCAGAGTGTTTGGAAAGATTACTTTTACAGGGCCAGGTGAAAAGGAACTTTGTGGTATTGTTCGCAGAAAGCAATCTATTGCTTTGAATAAGTCCAACAAAATACAAAACTGCGGGGACAATTCACATTTATTCTTCACAGAAGCGTAGAAAACTCATCAGCTTTTCTCTAAATCCACCACTAGCTGAGTAACCTGGCAGCTTTGTGGGAAGTTTCTTAGGTGCTGGGGATTTTGAGAAGGATTTTTGTTCTTTTTATAGATGGTTCATTTTTCTTTGAAGGGCAAGTTTTTGTCCTTGTATGCGTTTTTTTCCTCCAGGTAAGCTTAGGGTAAGTGCTAGTTTTTGCAAATGGCAACTCTGAAGGTGTGGTGGTCAGCCTTCCTGTTCGTTTCAACAAACATCTTAGACCCACAATCCAGTTTTCTTCCTCTGTGACTTCACATGGCTTTTAAAACCAAATGAATAGGGCTGCAGAGGTGGCTCAGTGACTAAAGGTCCTTGTCGCTCTGCTGGCAGCCTGAGTTTGATCCCAAGGAACCATGTGGTGGGAAGAGAAACCAATAGCTCCAGGTTGTCTTTGACTTCCGAGGATACAGCGATATGTGCATACATATGAATACATGCATGCATGCATACATACATACATACATACATACATACATAGTTTCAAGTAAATAAACTTAACCCTCTGACTCAAAGTGAGCTTCATGCAGTGCCCTAGCCAGTGTTGTGTGTGTCTTCTTGGAAAGGGTGCTCCTCTTTCCACCTGAACTAACTTCTCTTTGAGAATGAAGTATTCTTACGTCAGTGACATAACGTTAATTACAGTAACTGCAGGGACTGTCACAATGGGGCTGTGACCTGTTCTTTTTGACCGGATATTATCTGTTTCCTTGTGTCTCTGGAAGTTCTGTGTAGACATGGCGTTGGCACAGAGTACTGTGCCGTCCGTGTGCTGGAGGCTGCGTTTTATCTCTTCTTTCGGGTTTTCCCCTCTGAGATTGACCTGATCATTGCAAGAGGCAGAAACAAGCAACAGTCATACTGGGCGTGCTTTCAAGCTGTAAATTATTTTTAAAAATTTAACGTTGACTTTTTATTTTAATTGAAGGGAAATTGGTGTGTGCGTTTCTGATATTATTTCTGTGTTTCCATGTTAGTCAATTATTTGTATATCTTATTTTATTTTGGTTTTGAGTCAGGGTTTATTTCACTTTGTATCCCAGGCTGGCCTTGACTCTCTAGTGCTTGTATTATAGGGGTGTGTGTGTGTGTGTGTGTGTGTGTGTGTGTGTGTGTGTGTGTGGCTGGCTTATGTATCATAACACTTTCCTTATTCTCTGTTCATAGTGACAGTACTTGTGGCCGGGGCACAATCCCCCTTGTATTTGTATTTTACTGAATTCGTCCGTGTTGCTGGATACTTCTCCTTTGTTGTTTATGGATGTAATGCTGTACTGAAAATCTTCAGGGACTTAGACTTCTTTCATTCCATCCATTCCTTTTGGGGATGAATTCCAGAAATAAGGTTATAAAATACAACTACTTTATAACTTCTGAGACTTGGTTTATCTTTTTATTTGTTTGTTTTTGTTGTTTGGTCTTGTTTGCGACAGGGTTTCTTTGTGTAGCTCTGGCTGTCCTGGAACTTGTTCTGCAGACCAGACTGGCTTTAAGCTCAGAGACCCGCCTGCCTCTGCCTCCCAGGTGCTGGGATTAAAGGCATGCCCAGCCTGTTTTCTTTTTCTTTTTTGGTTCCATAGCAGAGTCACAGAGTCTTCCAATTATTAAAAGTGAAAAATTGTAAGCTTTGCAAATATCATAGCCCAGGCAAGCACCCATAGTGGCTCGTAACCACCTGTAACTCAGATTACAGGGACTCTAGTGCCTTTGGCCTTAGCAGACACCTCCATTCACGTGGATAGAGAGATGTGCATGCGCGTGCACACACACACACACACACACACACACACACACACACACGCAAACACTAATTGCATAAAAAAATAAAATGAAAAATAAAGTAAATCTTTAAAGAAATGGAATCCTAAGCTATGTGGCCTTTGTGTCTGGCTTTTGTCACTCAAGGTGTTTGTTTTTTAAGGTTTGTGCTGTCACATGCTCAGGCTCTTCATTGTTTATGGTAATTTCTGTTCCATTGTAATATTGTGGGTGTTAAAAATGTGTTTATTGATTGTTTCAGTTGGTTCTTGAATAAAGTTGAGGCAGCATGGTTATTCCAAAAATGTACTATTAAATATGTCTTTCATCTCACAGCAAAGATGTGTGAGAGTAATAATATGCATGAATAAAAGTGATACGTTATGGTTGTTAGTTTCATCATTACTTGGAAGTGAAAATTCTCTTGCCTCATTTCCCGAGTGTGAATGCTACATATCTGACTTTAAGATTAGTCTGATTTTTCTTTTTGTTTTTTTTCGAGACAGGGTTTCTCTGTGTGTCCCCGGCTGTCTTGGAACTCACTCTGTAGACCAGGCTGGCCTTGAAATCAGAAATCCGCCTGCCTCTGTCCTTGCCACCATTTTAGAACCCCTGCCCATAAATACATGCATGCTAGTTTCCACTTGCTCCTGTAATCTTTTCTTCTTCCTCCTCTCTCCGCAGAGACCTCACCTTCCACAAATGTGACCAGTTTGTTCCCTCTTGGGCCTTTGTTCTAAGTGGCATACTTGCTCAGCCTTAGCTGACTTGCGCCTCATTTCTTTCAGATGTGGCCACCTGCCTAAGGGCCCTCCCAGCTTTGTAGGGAGGAGCTCGGTGCTTCAGCCGCTATTTTGTTCCCCACAGTTCCCCCCTCTATCTCACCTTGCTCTTTAGGAGGGTGATTTCTGCATGTGCACCGGAGCGCCCAGCCATCTGCTTCTCCTTGGAGTTGCACAGTGGGGAACAGGAGAGAGAGGGAGCCAGCTTGAGTGCCTCCACATAGCTTCGGTGTTCTTCTGTCATCTGCTTTCTCCCTCCCTCTGCCTTTCAGTGCTCACTATTTCAGCAGAGATCATTTCTACACTGGAGTACAGACCATAGACCATCTGTAAATGCTGGATGAATAGAATGAATATTGAATCAGAAATAGAATGGTAGTGCTCAGGTGCACCTGAAGAAATCGAGTCTGTAGCTTGCTGTATACTATATGCGAGACCAGCTTGCTGTACACTACAAAGGATAATAGATACAAAACACCAACATAAGGAGCAAAACTACACCCTAGAAGAAGCAAGAAATCTTTCAACAAATTCATACAAACCTAATTCCACCTCTTACAACAAAAACAACAGGAAGTAACAATTACTTTTTCTTAATATCTTAATATGAAATTTAATATTACCAACATATCCTAATCTATTGAAATCCAAAAATATGAGGAATTAGACATTTATTAAGTGTCATCCAATGGCCTCTCTAATTTGGTACTTGGAGAAATGGGTCTAATATTATACAATCCATATACACTTTCAGCTTGTTTGTTTGTGACAGTGTCTTGCTGTGTACAGCATAATGATCTTGAGATCTTGCTTCTCCTATCTCACTCTATTAACAGTATTGTTTATTTCATGTTTTTATACTATACTATGGTTTTTAGAACAGCTTACATATTTTAAAAGTATTTATATACCCAAAAGAAATATAGACAATTAAATTGGGAGCGGGCTTGTAAGAGAACAACAAAGAGTGAGACTGAATGCTTTGCTTGACGTTTGTAACTCTTGTATCAAGTTACCACAGTAAGAGCCAAGATTTTAAACTCTACTAAATACAAAACAAATAAACAAACAAAAACACGTTATATATTTATGTTCATTTAAGAAAATATTAGTAGTGATATATTATTTTGAAATATACAGTTAATACATTTGGAGTTATTTAAAATGTATATTGAGAAAAACGTATGTATTTTCAGTATTACTGTAGACAAGCATCTACATAAGACTGTTAAATTGATTGTTGTTTTATATCAAACAACTTTTTTTTAAAGATTTATTTATTTATTATATGTAAATACACTGTAGCTGTCTTCAGACACTCAGGAAGAGGGTGTCAGGTCTCCTTACAGATGGTTGTGAGCCATCATGTGGTTTCTGGGATTTGAACTCAGGACCTTCGGAAGAGCAGTCGATGCTCTTACCTGCTGAGCCATCTCCCCAGCCCTCAAACAACTTTTATAATACTCATTTTTATTGTTATAATATTTTATAAAATTTAAAGAATATGACAAAAAAGATATTGTAGGTATTGAAGGGGGTCTCTGGGAGGAGTTGGGGTACAAAAGGGAAACAAGAATGTGATTTATTCACATTTACTTAAAATATTTCATTATTTACTTAAAATATGTTTTTAAATGTTAACAAATTCAGATAAATTGAAATCATGTAATGTTTCTCATTATAATGCAATAAAAGTTAAAAATAAAAATAAAAAAAAAAAAAAAAGAAAGAAAGCAAAGGCTATATTGCTGTTAAACTTGAGGTGGCTGGCTAAGTGGAGGACTTCCTAATGTTTCTCTGCCAAAAGCACAGACATCTTGAAGAGTAAAGGCTGGCCCAGAGAAAGCTGTACTCTGACCTTGTTTCAATAGCCAAGGAGATCACTGCTGAGCCATTTTCTTCATCGATAGAGAAGATAACGCCTGTTCTGTTGTCTGAGAGTTGCTGTAAGTCTTCGGATAATGCCTGTGAGAGCAGCAGGCAAGACAGCTGTGTACAGAGGTCTGGCGTGGAGCCGTGCGTATCTGCTGATGCACTG